>JABCKL010016770.1:0-10803 GCA_018851305.1 Calocybe cyanea | reverse complement strand
CCCCCTTTTCTTTTCTATTGTCTTCTTGCTCACGACTTCGATCTACAACCTTTTCTTGAACGTCGGACGATATCGGACGCTATATTTTTATGGCGCTTTTTGCCAATGTCTTTTTTCCGCTCCCTCCTCTCTTTTTTTTTATATCTCTCTGCCCTCGCTCCTTCTCTCGTTCGGTGGCCACATTCCGAAAAGTCAGCCTTGTAAATCGTATATGCACCTATCCTCTTTCACCTCTTCTATCATGGGGTCATCATTGTCGCTGTCGTCGTCGTCCGTGTTGCGTTTCTGGGGCTCTCGTGGTTTTCCGTCTTGTTTTCCGTCTCTGTTCTATTTCCTTTTTTTTCCTGTACAACTACAACATAACCTATCAGGGACACTTCCCCTCTATGTGCAGTTTTGATATATACATCATGCTTGGTAGCATTTTTTTTTTTTGCTCATCGAGGTTCATTCGTCCCGTTCCGTTCGTTACCGTCTCATCTCTTTTTTGTTACATTTTATTCTTTATCTCATTGTCTCTCTCGCTATCTGTCTGTTTTCTTTTTACTTCTGTTTCAGTCTTTCAGTTATGTGTACTTTATAGACAATTGTATACTTAACGCCAGCGCTTATCACCGCATCTTTGCTGCTTTCGGAACAAGGACATCAATTCTATTCAGGTGCTAGATAGTAGATTGCATGATTATGTGATTACGTGTGAGCGTCGTGAGTTAAGCAAGTTCCAACCACCGAATGGAGCCTCTAGTGGGGGCTGGCAGTTGAGTTAGCTTGCCATGTTTCATCTACGCCCGACTAACAACTCCGAGGCATCTATGGCTTCTCCTCCACATGTAATTGGAAACCAAGTTCATTATCGGGACGAATGACCTCGGATCTTGGCTGGGGATTTCATTTTCGGAGATCAATGTTGCCCATGGCACGAAGTCTTTTGCCGCAGGAACAACGGCCACAAGGCTCGAGAAGCATCCCTGTTTACCTGGAGGCACCGCCGGCAGCCGTCATAAGGGGCGTAAACCTGCTCCGCGCGGCTTGAAAGAACTCGAGGCTGCAACTCGGTAATAATACTTGCGGGTAAAATGCATTATATTGAATGTTTCGTCTGGCCGTTGTTTTGTCAGTGAGCCTGTTACAGCACTTATATGTGTGCAAGCAGTTTCAGAAAGGGCGTTGTTCAGAGCTGAGCCCACGTCGCGTCCAAATGACAGTGTACCCAGTGTGTTCGGTCGAACAGAAACCACAAGAAGTTCGCCGCGTTTGAGATGATACCGATTTTGCTTCCCCTTGAGCAGCATTACAACGAAAGGGTCTATCGTCGACCGAAACGGTAAGGGAGGTGGTAACCATGGTCAGATACTGCGTTGAGTGATGTCGGGTGATTATCTGAAAGCACAGGTAATTACTTGGCCTTTTTTCTTCCTAGTCTTCCGCTGTTCTGATGATCAGATCATGGCGTGGTGTAGCCTTGATCTAGCGTACATAGAACGAGTTTTCTGATTTGACGCGTTTCAATACCGCTTAATGAAATGTCGAGCGACTTTGTGTAGTAAACCATTTCAAAAGGCATTTTGTGCAACATACCGCACATTCGAAAACCAGGAGTACGACCGCTATAGATATGCAGTAGTATGATGTTCAATCATCATGGAACGGGTTAGAACCATGAAACAAAACAACTATGGGACATGAAGATGTATCTTGCGAAACGTTCACATCTCGTAGACTTGGAAACAACCAAGTACACGACTTCTGATATGAATGCCGCCTCGTAACAGGTTTTGCGTCGCGTCTCCCGTTTCTTATACATTGAAACGCCACATCGTGGTGTAGGGTTGTTAGGCACATTTGAAATCTTGGTTGCTGGATTCATGAGCAATTTTGTATGCTGATTCATTTCTTTTATCAGAAGAAGATAAGCTGGATGTCGATGGCATGGAACAAGGCGTTCCAGTGGCAGTGCCAGCATTAAGCACAGTCACGTGCTATTCCAAAGCAAAATCGCTACTCTCTACTGGTAACTGAAGCCTTACCACAGCTGAGGACAACGACGACGATAACGATGAACTTGGGTCGTCGAATAACACTTTCTGCGTCACTTGTGCGAACATATGCTACTCGTGGAAAGCGACCGAATCCTGGAACAGCACATAGACCACCTGCTCGCGTGCCCGATCCTCTTGCGAACAACCCAAATGCCCTCGTCACCCCTCTACAAGACGAGGATCTAACATTCATTCACCGTCCTCCTCCAACAGCTCCTTCGCCCTTTTCATTATCAACTTCCCCCACGTCGCCTCTTCTGCGCTTACTAACAGCACTCAGCGATGAACCCCTTCCACCCCCGTTACGTCCTTCAGCAAACAGACCTCTTCCGCCACGCGCATCCGACGAGACTATCACCGAGATTCGCCGTCTCAGACGCTTAGACCCCGCAAAGTATAGTCGAGGGAAACTAGCCAAGATGTTCGGGTGCACTCAAAACTTCGTTGGTCAAATCGCTGCGCTAAAATCATCCGCTCGTAAAAGCCGCATACGAGCGCGTGACTTGGAACACGAGAAGGTCAAAGAGAAATGGAGCGAAAAGAAAGCCACCGTTAGAGCTATTCGTGCTAAAAGGCGCGAGTTTTGGTGATATACAACTCTCTCACTTGGAAAAAGTCTTTATCCGCGTATGTCTTTCTACGTCACTCTTCCCCGTCCCACCCCAACTCAGCCACATTTTCCAGATCCTATTACTGTCTTTTTTTGGCATGTTCATATATACGCAATCCACTTGTCTTGTTTGAATCCAACACTTTTGTTCCGCAATTGAACTTTGCAGCATCCTTTTCGGAAGGCCGTCTCTGGAAGCGGCAATTCATGTGCACGCATCTTCCGGTTTCTCCCGCTCAACTGCCTTTATCGAGAGCAGTTTTGTACGTTTTGAATTCGATATTCACATGGGCGGTCTAATGACTCTTCTATCCCTATGTGTACATCAAGCAAAAGGGCATCCTATCCAGGTATAAAACGGCCCCAGTTTGTTCGAAACTACAGCTACACCAGTATGACCACACAAACACAGATCTACGCCGAACCCAAGCTACTTATTGCTCCTATAATACCTCCATACCTTTCGAACACTAATCATCGTCAGAGATGTCTTGAACAGCTCCGCAGCAAACAAGACGGACTTGAGAAGTATATTTACCTTTCAGGTCTCAAGGCACGCGACCCAAAAGCTTTCTATGAACTCTTGCTCGATAACATGCTTGAAATTGTTCCTATATTATATACGCCTACGGTTCATTTATTCTTTACGCCTCATAATTTCATCTTACTGCCACTCCCTTACAGGTCGGTGATGCATGTGTCCAGTATTCACATATCTGGCGTCGACCTGAAGGTCTATACATCTCTATCGAGAACAGGGGTCATATTCGAGATATCCTTTGCACTTGGCCTTCCGGTACTGGAACTAGAATCGCAGTAGTTACTGATGGTAGGCACCCTTATCCCTTTTCAAAATAGTCATATTTGATACTGTGATCTGATCCCCACACCCCCAGGGTCTCGCATCCTTGGACTTGGAGATCTAGGTGCTAATGGTCTTCCTATAAGTATTGGCAAATTGTGTGTCGTAGGTCGTTCTACTGTTTTTCTGGCTAATCATAAGGTATCAGAGACCTGTACGTTGCTGGGGCCGGTATTGATCCAGCAACGACTCTCCCCATTTGTCTTGATCTTGGCACGAATACGCAAAAATATATCGATGATCCTCTGTACCTTGGAATACGCCGGAAACGACCAGAGGTGCAAGAGGCATGTCACTAGTTCTTTCACTTCATGATCCAGACCTGACTGTTGACTATGATAGATGGATGCGTTTATGAACGAGTTCATGGAAGCCATGAATGAGATTTTTCCTTCTCTTCTGGTTCAATTTGAGGATTTCTCGACGGACAACGCTTTTCGTTACCTGGACATGTTCAGGAATCAATACCGTTGTTTCAACGATGATGCATGTCTTTTCCTCTGCTTTGCGTCTTGCGCCCAATATTCAATCTTATGCTTGACAGATTCAAGGCACAGGTTCAGTTACTATTACAATTTGACTAGGTCAAAGTGTATTGATAATGACGCTTCTCTACCAGGAGCTGTCGTCCTCTCGGGCTTTATCAACGCAGCGCGTCTCTCGAGTGCGGCATCTGGCAGGCCACTCACTGATCACCGTATCCTTTTCTTCGGTGCAGGTTCTTCTGGGATCGGTGTCGCGAAGCAACTGCTCTCATTCTTTAAATTACTGGGAATGAGTGAAGAAGAGGCTAAGAAGAGGATCTATGTGCGTTCTACTCTCCTTCTCCGTCTCACCCCTTCCACATCCTCGCTCTCTTTTTTTTCCGTCGAGAAGGGTGACCATTAGGGAGTTGACGGCGTACCGGATCTTTTAGACTGTCGACTCCAAGGGCTTGATTACTGCCGGTAGGAAGGGTCTCCAAGAACATAAGAAGTGTGAGATGTCGTCATTTCTTCCCGACCCTTCCCACACAGAGCTTAAAAAAACTTTACGCTGATGGGACTCTCACAGTCTTTGCGCGTAATGACTATGAAGGAGCGCCGCTTACAAACCTTGCTGATATCATTGGATATGTGAAGCCCACCGCGCTGCTTGGGCTCAGCACGATTAAGGTCCATTATTCTACGCTTTTTACGTGACGCATACCTTCTGGTCGCGAGCTTTATACACGAGATGCGCGACCGGATGTTCTAATGTTTATCATTCCCATAGAATGCGTTCACCGAAGATGTTGTGAAGCTTATGGCAACCATTAATACCCGTCCTGTTATTTTCCCGCTCTCCAATCCAATCTCCCAGTGTGAAGTCGACTATGACGATGCCATCAGATGGTAAAGAGTTTTTCCCCTTCCACTGACCTCCAGATGTTTATATGGTTTTCAGGACGAATGGTTCAGTAATTTATGCTTCTGGCAGCCCTTACAAGCCCGTGCAATTTTCTGGTAAAGTGTACGAGCCAGGACAAGGTAACAACATGTATATCTATCCCGGGGTCGGTTTGGGCGCGATTCTAGCCAAAGCACAGCATGTCACGGATGCAATGATTGAACAGGCAGCTTTTGCGCTCGCAGAATCGCTCACGAAGGAAGAGCAGAGAACTGATCTTGTGTACCCGCGCCTGGCAAGGATCAGGGAGATCAGCGTTCGAGTTGCGATGCATGTGATACGGGCAGCCCAAAAGGATGTGAGGAGCCGATTTATGTGCCCCAGAACGAATTTGGCTTATTGTTAACCTATCTTTAGGGCGTGGACGAGAACATCCTTCCGAGGCATCTGTCGGATGATGCCTTGTTAGAATATGTCAAGGCAAACCAGTGGAAGCCCTTCCCTGACCAGGGTGTTAATGGTAATGGGCATGCCTTCGTGAACGGCAAGGGATCCGCTGCAGTAAATGGCTTGAATGGGAATACCGAAGCATATCATTTGTAAAGGCAAAAAGATTATCCACTCCCACACATGTACCTCTAGTTGATTATCCGGTATTCGTCTGTATTGTAATTTTAGTCAAATATACGAGTCGAGTTATGGAAATGAACTAGGCGTCCGTGGCGTCGTCGATCTGTAAGCCACTGTATATTCCACGCGTGTGGCTGATAGCGCCATCTTTGTGGGCGTTCATCTTCAACTGGAAAACTCCAAACCGATGGTTAACACCTTGGAGCGTCGAGACACACGCTACGCCACCACATCCGCCAGTTTTTGGCATTGGGTGTATGTAAAACACCTCTTTTACACGTGAATGAGTCAGCGCCATGCTGCACATGATACACGGCTCGTGTGTCGTGAATACCGTTAGGGAGGTGAGAAGGTAATTCGCCCCATTACTGAGCCTTCCTTCATCCTGCGAGTCACCTTCACTTTGGGATGACTGTGATGGCGTGCCAGGCTGCAATGACTGTCCTCCCACTGATACTGCGAGCGTATTTCCAGAGCTCCGGTAGTCAGCCACTTGCCTTATGACGTTCAGCACAGCATGCCTCAAGGGGTGAGCATTCGACTGCCTCGAATCGCTCGCCGTGAATGTCAAAAATGTGGAGGTGGGTTCGGCTTCGTCGGGCTCCTGAACGTACGGTGCCGCGACATGAGCTGCAATGGGAAGCTGTAATGCAAGTTAATGAATGGACCTCAGATCAATGAAGCAAGCTTTGAGCTGACCTCCCCTCGTTTGCGCGCTTCTTGTGCGGCAGCAACAGTGTTTTGCATTGCCTCCCAAGCCCACCTTATTTTTCCGTATGTCCATTCTTCCACATCGCCTTTCCTCGAAGGTGTAAATAATGTAGGCCAAAAGGTGGATTTGAGTTTGAGGGACACAGAAGTCAGCGCTGAACTTTGAGGCACCAAAACACGATACGGTGCTGGAAGACCAAGCTCCGAGGGGGGCGACGGAGGCGATGGGGACGTAATGAGCGTCGCAAGAAGGAGAGTCGCTTTTCCGTCGAGCTTGCGGATGCGTTTGAGGTGGGAGAGGTCAGGCGTATCGAGAAATGCCTGTTTGAGCCACCTTCACAGAAAGGCACAGTATGGTTGAGACGGCGGCTCACAGAGGAGCATTTGGAGAAGATCGCTCACTTTAGCATCGCAGCTATGTGCCTTGGATCCGAGATATCTACTGCCCACGCTTCGACTATGAACAGTACAGAAACGCTGATTCTTCAGCTAATTGAGATGCAAGGGTCAAAGATTGTACGTACCTGTTCGGATAGAATCAATGTCTTCCTCTTCTGGAGGGAGTTTGTACCTCCTCCAAGGAATATGCTCTTCTGCAATGATCTCATTTGGATCGCCGTTCAGGCACGGACCGTCGTCTCTCGGACATGACAATGAAGACTCAGGCTCCTCGTGGAAGATAGACGAAAGACCATCCCATGCGTCGTCTTGACAGGACGCGGACACCGATTTGGGGTGAGGGGGCAGAGGAAGGCAATCGGAAGGTTGGAACCAGAGCTTGTGGCCGTAGAATATGCATAATTCTTCGTCGGAAGCTATGTTCCGTACTGCTGTGTATCTGATAGACTCCGTAGATGTGTCAAGAGTCCATGAAACGTTTGGATGTTCTGAGTGATTGAACAAGGAGCCTGGTTATCGTATTGAGAGGACGGCAGATCAGATTCGACGTTCCAAAAAAGAAAACTACTGCAGTCACCGAGACCGAGTGCCAAAGCCATGCGACCGTCTGGCCATTTGAATGTATATTCGTCAAGTATAGTAAATTGGCCTACAGCCGAGCCAGTTAACTAGTGCTTGAAGAAGGAACTGAACGCTGAACGTTACCGTGTTTGGTATATTCTTCTTTCGAAAAGAGAAGGGCGGGACTGATTTCGATGAGAGACTGGCTGGGTATAGGGCGTGAGGCTGTCTAGAAGATTACTTGAATCGTCTACAGTGGCATCGAAAAGTAAACTCTTACCGTACACACCACGTCCCTTGTCTTGAGTGTGCCGGATAACACAGCCAGTTGAGTTCAGGTGTAAAGGAGCACTAATCGTCGACGACGGCATCACTCGCTAGTGTGGTTCTTGATTTCCCACCACGGAATTCCGAAGCCAACGTGTACCCGACACGTCGCCGACACGACACGCAACGAGACACTCAACGTCTCAGCTGATGTTCGGATTCCTTCAACATCATGCACTCTCTACGACAGCGACCTCTTCCGCGCGTCCTTCTCGTGGGGCTTCTACCCATTGCTGCTTGGTTCGTCATCCGGCCTCTTCTTGACCCCATACCGCCTCTACCTGCTCTCTACACCTCTGTCGGCTTCTCTATATTTGCCTTCCTCGCGACGGTCTATCTTGTTCCAGCTCTCGGCCCAACGTTTGTCAAAGCTGGTTTAAAAGGTGGCGATCTCCTCAAGCCATATCGCAATGAAATTCCCATGTCCGTCGTCTGTAATCTCTAACATCTTAACTTGCTCAATGGAAACAGACCGGAGAGTCTTGGCCTCGTATGCGCGGCTATATACATCTTATTGTTAATGCTCTTCATCCCCTTTGCATTCTCGAATTTCATCATGAACTTGACGAGCGATGGATATAAACAACACCATGAAGGGATATCTGTCGTTCAATTTCCTCATCATCAGGTCCGTTGAGCTATTGCTTTTTCAACGTATCATTTCTAATGCTTAACTGCGGTGTCGTGACAGCTTTCAGTGTACCTATCTTCTATATTGTCCCTCTTAATTGCGACAATGTTAGGCTTCCTAGACGATGTGTTTGATATTCGCTGGCGCCACAAAC
The DNA here is from genome assembly GCA_018851305.1 of Calocybe cyanea. NCBI lineage: Eukaryota > Fungi > Basidiomycota > Agaricomycetes > Agaricales > Lyophyllaceae > Calocybe > Calocybe cyanea. The sequence goes on along the minus strand of JABCKL010016770.1, from coordinate 2,511 downwards.
TACCCATCCCCGTTATTGCATCGATACCCTTACTGATGGTTTATTATGCGGAGCGTGGCAATACTAATGTCGTTGTTCCTTTGCCCTTGCGATTCATCTTTGGGACGCTCGTTAACCTTGGCGAGTCCCCCCAGCTTCCACATACGCCACCTAACCTTCCCTTAGGTCCTTTGTACTACGTCTACATGTCCCTACTCTCAACATTTGCTACCAATAGCATCAATATTCTAGCTGGTATTAATGGTTCCGAAGTGTCTCAAGCTTTAATAATTTCGCTATCCGTCATCATCAATGACCTTTTGTACCTTCCTTGGCCGGTTGATTTTCGGATACCACTGCATTTACTTGGAAGCAAGGCAGAAGTCGAGTTTGGAGGTGTGTGGAGTGCAGGTATGGCACATGGGAGTCGTGAACTGGTCGAAAGGCATCTGTTCAGCTTATACTTCATGATGCCTCTTGTTGCTGTGTGTACGGGCTTCTTGTACCACAACTGGTATGCATATCTACTCATACTACAACTCAAAAGCCGATCTGTTGATCAGGTATCCTGCACGCGCGTTTCCCGGAGACACGCTGTGTTATGTGACAGGGATGGCTTTTGCAGTCGTCGGCATTCAGGCTCACTTTTCAAAGACGCTACTACTATTTTTTGTCCCTCAAATAGTCAACTTCATTATGTCATGTCCACAGCTTTTTGGTCTGATTCCTTGTCCCCGACACAGGGTCCCCAGGTGCGCTCCTAAAGATATCTAGGCAGTACCACACTGAGATACATATATTCCCTCTAGATATGAGCCCGAGACTAATTTATTGTACCCATCTACCGCCGAGTTTATCAAGCCACCTTCCAAACTGGGCACTCTGATACTTCGAACGATGGCAGTGTTGGGCCTCACAAAGTTGACGTTGCACCCTAAGACTGGTGATATACAAAAGTGCACCAACTTGACCATCCTCAACCTTTTTTTGATTGTCCTCGGTCCAATGAATGAGAAACGCCTCTGTCAAGTACTGATGTGCTCGCAGGTTTGTGTATTTCGTCACTTAAGGACCCAGCTGGAAGCGGGACTAACGTAGGCAAAAGGTTGCAGGTAGTGTTCTTGCATTTGTCGTGAGGTATGGGCTTGCGGGCTTAGTGTATGACGGCGATAGACGATGACGCAATTCAATATGGATGATAAGGAGTATAACAATAGGTGGAAGCTGTATTTTACCAGTCTTTGTCACTGAGACACGGGCGCCAAGTCCTCTGAGGTGATAATGCGCATCGGGTCGTGCTAAATGCTTTATGGATGTCCACATCCACAGTTAGAGAGAGCCCTCAAGTTTTGGACCCGAAGGAGAGCCGACGGGCTGTCAGCGTATTCGAGCCGAGCATGTCTGGGAAAGCGGAATCACATGTTCCGTCACTACTCCCGGAATCCCAAGCCAAACTTGAAACTGGCCGCCCATTTAAAGAGCTAGTGCTTAGAGATGCAGCTCAAACTTATGCAATAATAACAAACAATCCCCTTTTCATTTCATTTTTCTTACAATGACAAACGAACGCGCTATTTTCGCAAAGGAGGTCGATCAAGTCGAGGAATGGTGGAAGGTTGGATATTTCTATTTCAAACACGTAAAACTTTCCCTATAACTCCGTTTGCAGATTCCACGATTTGCAAGGGTGAAACGTCCCTACACTGCGGCAGAGGTTGTTGCAAAACGAGGAACCATGCCTATCCAATACCCTTCGGACCTTCAGGCAAAGAAACTATGGGCGATCCTCTCTGAACACGCAAAGCGTGGTACGCCCTCACATACCTACGGAGCGTACGTTTATACCCAACCTAACTTAATCGCGTCACTTATATTCGGGTTCAAGCCTTGACCCAGTACAGGTTACCCAAATGGCAAAGTACTTGGAGACTGTATACGTTTCTGGATGGCAGTCGTCGAGCACCGCATCAAGTACCAATGAACCCGGTCCGGATCTTGCAGGTATGCCGTTTACCTCCTAATGGAGAAACATGATGTCACCTTCATCTAGATTACCCTTCCAATACGGTGCCTAATAAAGTTGAGCACCTCTTCATGGCCCAACTCTTTCATGATCGAAAACAACGTGAGGCCCGCACCAATATGTCTGATGACGAGCTTGGCAAGACGCCCTATGTCGACTATCTCCGTCCCCTTGTCGCTGACGCAGATACTGGTCACGGCGGTCTGACCGCCGTTATGAAGCTCGCCAAGATGTTTGTGGAAAAGGGCGCAGCGGGTATCCACATAGAGGATCAAGCTCCTGGTACTAAAAAGTGCGGACATATGGCAGGAAAAGTGCTCGTTCCCATCCAAGAGCACATCAACCGCCTCGTCGCGATCCGGTTACAATTTGACATTATGGGTGTTGAGAACCTTGCTATTGCACGAACTGACTCTGAAGCAGCGACGCTTATCACATCCAATATCGACGATCGTGATCACCCATTTATTCTAGGCTCTACGAACTCTACTCTCGACCCACTCAACACT
>JABCKL010016769.1:24401-56397 GCA_018851305.1 Calocybe cyanea | reverse complement strand
CATTCTCTCGGCGGTGCTCTTGCTAGCCTTCTCGGCGCAACCTTTGGCGTACCCGCAGTGGCTTTTGAATCACCCGGAGACCGTATGGCAGCCCGTCGGCTTCACCTTCCGTCTCCTGTAGGTCTCGAACGTTCTTGCCACCGCCGTATATACGCTCACGCATTATCGTTCAGCCATCGACGCACCATATAACACATGTCTATCATTCCGCTGACCCGATTCCGATGGGCACGTGTAATGGTGTCTTGTCATCTTGTGCGCTGGCTGGATACGCGATGGAAACTAGGTGCGGTCTATTCTCTCTGCAAACCATTATGTTACTCTGACGCGTGTTTTGAAGATGTCATCTTGGAAAAACTATTTTTTATGATACGGTGTCTGAACTCTCATGGTCGGTAGACATACGCATGCATGGCATCGTCAACATTATTGAGAGATTGTTGTCGAACCCGTGGGGTCCCAGTACAGAGATCGGCAGAGAGGTTCCTGAAGCCAAGCCAGAAGAGGACTGCGTGGTATGTTGCAAATTAAAGTCTCTTCCCTTCGAGATTTCTGATTTGGTTTTTCCGGTGTAACTAGGAGTGCTATAGTTGGGAGTTTGGGGACTTCCCAAGTCTAGACTTTCGATTGGAATCGAACACGACCTATTTAGGCTGTAGATAGAGCTTTTTTTTTTGTATCCATAGTTGGGCTTTTTGCTTGCAAACTTAGAAAATTACATACAGATATGCGCAAGCCGATTGAGACGGAAGGGCCCACCGGAAGGCAAACAATGACAAATAACGCGTTGTCGCGTCTTATGATCGTTTGACATTTTGAAATTTTGTATACTGATATTGCCATGATCGTCCCGATAAACATTCCATCTTCGTCACCTTCAAATCCTAAGCTACCTCCATCCCTTGCCCGAATTTCAAATGATGAAGTTGTACTGATCGAGTTGCAAGGCTCTCTCGAAGTCGAACAGAGTCATATCAGCGATCGGGATGGGAAGCTTGTTGGGAAGCTTAAAATTGACGCGTCTACTGTGGGTCATTTTTTTTTCGGTTTCTTTTCGTTGGGTCATCAGGGAGAGGAAATTGGCAGGATTGAGGAGTGAATTCACTGCCATACTCGATCTTATCTTTTTTCCTTATCTTTTGTGCTAATTTCGGGGCGGGGAGAGTTTCACATTGAAACAAACAAAATTCTAGAACGTCCCAACTCTACTCATCGGGCATCACCTTCTAGAAGGAAAGATCGCCAGCCTCTCCAAGCCTCTTGCCGTTCTAAGAAAAACAACAACTGCATCCGCTACGAACAGCAGCAACATGGCGGGTGCTGTTCCCGATGCACACCATGCTGATGTTGCTGTCGATAACGGTAATGGAAGCCTCACGTTGGGCAAAGATGGGGAAGATGAGGAAGGGGATGACGTGGAGATGACGATGGATTTGGGTTTGGATTTGGATAATGGAAGCCTTGAGAGTCAGGAGTTGAAGCGTGGGACGACTGCGTGGGATGTAGTGGCCGTCGTGAAACGTAAAATCGTGTTTGCGAAACGGCCCATGCCAATTGTGAACCTGGATAGACAGCAAAACACATGAGCTTGTGATGCTGTTACACGCCAGATATTTTTTTTCCTCTATGAACATTTTTTTTATTCAATAAATATACTCGTGGTAGTACAGCTTGTGACTACGTAAGGGAACACATTGTCCAGATAGTATTACATGCATATACACGATTCACTTGCGTCTGTGCAGGAGACGGGTCAGAGAACGTAATAGGATGATAGTAAGAGGAAGGTAGCGTACGTTTTTAGCTTACATGAACCCAACAAGAACAAGATATGAGAAAACGGACAAGACTGAGAGACAAGATCTTGCAGAAATGTGGCCACCAACGCCACATAAGCGGAACCGAGCCCGTGTAGCAATACAGCGATTGGCCAATGAGTGTGTGTGTGGAGCAGATGGTGGAAGACAACGGAGGCAAGAATTTGATACGGCAGCCTTTGAGGAATTAAGTGACCATACGATTGTTTTTTGAAATGCGTCGAGGTATCCAATGATAGATGAGGCGAATGAGCGTCTGGTCCAATGAGTGAGAGTGCAAACAGAGTTGACTCGGACAAAGTAGAGTTTAATTAAAGCCATCAAAGTGACCCTTGAGGATGCGTTCACCCATAGGCGAGGGTGCCCTACGAGGTTTTGGCCCTTCATTAATAGTAGCAGAGCGACGAGGCTTCGTATCCCTGGTGAAAGGTAGAGTTTTTGCGGTGGGGCTCACTGCAGTGTTTGGAGGTGGGGTAGGAGGAGAACGAGGGATTTCCATGGGCTGAAACGATGGTGACACACAAAGTGAGCCCTTTGCCGAGGGTAAGATAGAGATAGAAAGACTCACCTTTGCGAAAGCTCCGCTGCTAAGAGAGAGCCTCCGCAGGAGTCCTGAACCCCTTTCGAGCTGGGGATCAGGGAGAGGGCCTGTGGGCGGTGGTTGAGCGAAGCGCCCGGCTACTGCTGTACTAGCACGGCGTGCATGATGAGCAGCGGGAACTTCTGACTCGTCCTCTGCAAAAAATTTGATTTTAATACCGAGTCTGTTGAAACAAGAATATATATACCTTCAAAGACAGGGGGCTGGCCAAATTTGCGGTGGAAGGGGAAGCTGGAGGCTCCAGAGGTCTTTGTTGGAGATTGAGCAAGGAAGTATGATAAGATTGGAGAGCTTCCTGGAGAGGGGACCTGAACTCTTTGAGAGCTGTTTGAGGCTGATGCAGGAGTTGGGACCTCGGGAGACGAGCCCGAGCCTGATGAGCTTGAACCAGACGAGACAGAGACGGAGCGACCGCGTCGGAGAGAGGTGTTGATTGTGATTGGGTCAGAATGCTTGACTGTGTTTGGGGAAGGTTTATTATTGCTGGGAGAAATGTTGTTTGACATGAGTGAATGAGGAGCAGTAAGAATGCGAGACTTTTGGGGGGAGACTGGTAGTTAGTAGTTAGAATTATATATATTGCGGGGAACTCCAATGAACACGTGCCCATTTGATCGTGATCTCTATTACTAACCAAATCGGGTATAAACCCCTTTCAACTAAATCGAGATCCATTCACTCGACCATCTCACTCACGCTCCAGTCTGCTCCAGCTTCATCTCCACTCTCTTCTCGACAATCACTTCAATCCTATCATACATTCCAGTCGAGCCTAGTTTCTCAGCTCAGCTCACGGTCCGGCTTCATGACAATGTGGGAGACTGCTTGTAGACATCAGATGTCTACGCTACATATATATATCTTTGGGGGAAAATATCCGGATGTGGACTTAGTACGGCACTTCGCGATGTCTGATAAACCCTCCTCTCCCATACATGTCACACCACTACCTTCCTAGGCACCACCATCTTCCAAGAAGCAGCAACCGCTCTGAACACGAGACCCTCCCTCCTGATAACAACTCGCCCTTCCTCCATCGCCACCCCATGTTGACGGAAAGCTTGTCACATCCAAACAATGTCACAGTTCACCGTATCTCTGGGGTAACATGACTTGCTTTCCAATCACGGATTTAAGATTTACCAGCGAGGGAAGGTAGACAGCACAGCCCTATCACCTCGTCACCCATTTACGTTCGGCAACCACCAATACACATGGGTCCCTGGATTACTTTAAACCATAAAAGTCACCATCTAAGATTCCCCTCGTCGTCAGCTCTGGGCCGCTAAACACTTGTACGGGTGCTAGTTCTCTAATTATGCAACACGAGTTCGTCAGCTCGTCAGCAGACCATCCATCTCACCCTCCTTTGTTACGGCCAACACCGGCTGAACAAAAACGGAATGAACCCCCCCGGCGGCTGTTGACGCCACTACATCTCTTTTGAGCATTGACGAATGGAGATCAGCCCTTATCATGACTCAATTGTGCTTTTGAATGGGTTACTCTGAAAACCGTCCGTCCACCTACACGAGGCACCTCACCATTAACCCATCACAAACTTTCGGAACCGTGATCACTACTAATTTGTGTTGTTGCCGTTCCATATCCACCACTATGGTACACTTTTCTTTACCTCGCCGTTATCTGTAACCTGAAACGATCCCGATATGTGCTGTATTTATCATTGTAGACTCGGGATAAGATGATCTGACAACCCCCATGATGGTGTATTTTTTCTTCAGATTGTTATTAGCATTCCCTGTCATGATGCCCATGGCGTTAAGCTGGCATACCGTGGATCAAGCCACAGTGTCTGATCATACCGTATGTGCTCTTGATCTCAAGCCTGGTTTCACGGAGTTCTTGCCGAGAATTTTACCAGAGTTGGGCTGGAGACTTGACCCCCGCCGTTGATAAACATGCAATGCAATTCATTCCAGTCGAAGATCATGTTTCTATATGCATTTAGCGTAGTTAAACCTTTTTCTAAGCTAGTTATGTGTCAGTAAAAAGTTACGACCATCAGATTTATGCACGATGAGGGTAAACATCGTTCCAAGAATATATTCTCGTGCGGTGTTGCAGGAGATTTTGCATAATCAAGCAAAATTCACCTCAGGTATATCTGGACAGTTCAATTTAGGCTTGTAGACTACCTGACCTTCTATGCTTAACTGCTATGATCGTTTCGCAGTCTTATACGTTCAACCACCGTCCATCATATCCTCTTTATATTACGGCAAAACGCTATTGGGACCCACAGTGCCCAGCTCGGGAAGACCCATCAGCAATAACCCTTATTTTTGCTCATGATACAGGGTGCCACAAAGAACTCTGGGATCCTGTAGTTGACGACCTTTATAATGCAGATCTTGGGGGTCTCAAAATCAGAGAAATGTGGTCAATTGATGCGCCGAACCACGGAGATGCCTTCGCCGCGAATGAGCGAATTTTGAAAGAAGAGTATCGCCCACGGTGTACGTAGAGATCATATTCGTCGAGATACTGACTCGAACCAAATCAACCCTTTCAACAGCCATGTGGGCAGAGTATGGACGCACGATCCACGCGTTGTTGACTGGATTTGGACATGGCATCGACATTGATTTTAGCAAGCATCGTCTTATAGGAATCGGAAATTGCATGGGCGCAGTTGCCTTGTATGTGTTTTCAATTTCACTTCGAACATGTCTCTCAAAATTACAATATCAGATTGCTCTCGTTAGACTATGTTCCTGTTATAAACTTTGAATCTCTCATCTTGTGTGAGATTGCGACCATGCATAACAGGACTTTGGTTAAAACGTCTGGTACGCTCTCAGAAGAAGTGGCCCATCGGCGTGATATCTGGTCTTCCCGCGAAGAAGCTTACAAAGACTTAAAGAGCCAGCTTCCTTGGAAAGTATGGGATCACAGAGTTCTAAGGACTTACGTGGTACGTAGTGATATTCGTTGAGTTTTTCTTGTGCTTATATCAATCCTACGTAGCAAGATGGTCTGCAGTCACTCCCCACGCCACACTACCCCGAGAAGGAAGGGGGTGTGACACTCAAATGCCCTCGTGTACAAGAGATGGTGAGCTACAGCAGTCAATATGCATGAGCTTTTGTCTCAATCACTAACATCAATAGGCATGCTATGCAGACCTTGAGGGTCTTCGCCAAGTTTATGCTTCTCTGGGGACAATGTCGCAACAGCTGCCAGTACACATGATATATGGCGCGATTAAAGATTATCCGTATGAAATTTTACACCCTTCGACAGTACTGCCATTGTTGAGCCAGGTTATACAGAATCAAACGCACCGCCGACGATGAAGTCGAAAATGTATTTGTTGGATTAGATAATGTCGCCTCATTTTCGCGCGTTGAAGAATCCGGCCACCATGTGCGTTCCATTCATTCAGAGTTTGGGGTTGTTAAGAACTATTTCATTCCAATTAGGTCGCCCAGGTAAACCCTAGAAGGTTAGCGCAGAAGTTACTCGAAGTGCTAGCAAATAACAAAGCTTGACATTCCCACACTCGCGACTATTGTAATAAACTACCGTCGATCCCATATTTTTGCTCGCGACGACCTATTCTTTTGGTGTCATGTACGCCGAATGGTATATATACATGCAAAAACTTACTTTTGATTCCTCATCTATGCATAAACTGCTAAGTGTAGGATTTTCTGTCGCAAGCTAAATTACCATTATGGAGTACCTTGCATTGGAGGCCAAGACCCCGAACACCTCTTTATGGGTTGTCTCCCGCATCTGAAAAATTGTAGGCAAGAGCCCTGGTAGTGAATGACGACTTGCACATTTGGCATTTACTAGAAGCTGGCAAAGATGGCCTTGCGATGATGCCAAGATGCGGCCTTCTTGTATCCAGTGTTACACGTACTGGACCAGCACAGTTTCCTCTCTAATGTGGAGGCAGGGGTAGGTAATAATAATCAGTACTCATATCCATCAACTGTGCGAAATCAAGATGAAGGAGGATGAACTACCAAGCACAAGCTCAAGTTGTGTCAACGATACGACTATGAATGGAATTTCCAATCATATCGCAGGAATTTAGAGCCTTTCGTGTTTATGGGACAGTTAAAATGATTCCAGCAAAGGCAGCTGAAAGAAAGATTAGACGAACGGTATGCCAGTAACACGGAAAATCGCGTTTTTTCAATTCGGTCTCCCTTCAACAATTCCCTGTCCATCAACAACGTCCCACACATACCCTCAAGTTCCGATACCAGCACAGGTAACGTGGAACTTGATCATGACGGCGCTGAAGGTAAGGACTATACAGGATTACACGAATCCAACATTAGCTCGAGGTATGAAGAAGTAAGGAAGCAGCGGGATAAATGTTTAAGTTGTACAGGCGTCTATCGAGAATTCCCCCTATATTCACACAGCGACAGATCGTGATCATGAAACTGGAAAAATTGAATCGAGACGCCGGGAATCCAAAGATCAGAAAAGACTTGCCCATTTCAAGCCCGAACTTCAGCAAAAGCGCTGTGACACCTAGGCTCTGTTTCTTCGTCAACCACCCTCAGGCACTTGGTCACTGCGCTGCATGTTCTATCGTCCATATCTACCGGTACCTGACACGTCCGCCACTTCTCTTTCCATCTCACCATCACAGCCTCCTGACTACGGGCGCAGCTGTTTGTGCTTCAAGGTACCCAATGGTGGTCACGTTCGGGCTGAGAGGCAAGTGATGGAAATGAACGTCGTTTTCTACCTCCATCTGTCGATGCTCAAAAGAGGCGTAGTGGCGTCAACAGGGCGGCAGTGATTCTTTCCGCTTTCATGCAGCTGTTGTTGATCGTGAGATTTGTATAAACAAAAGGAGAGCGTCCGAAGTCTCCTGCTGGCTGACCGACTCGAGTTGCATAATTAGAGATCAGTGTAAGGACTTTAGCAACGCATAGCTTACGTTGACTGGGTTCCATTAGTAGCCCAGAGCTGACGTCCATAAAGGCGAGGAGGATCTAAGGTGGGGGCAATTTGATCTAGGAGGAGGTTGCCAGGGCTTGAATGAGCGTAGCTGGGGGTGACGAGGTGATACAAGTTATGAACGATAACCGCAATATTCGAGTTTCCCCCCCTAAGCATTGGAAGAACTGTAAACGGAGCTACTCTGATTCCATGCTACTATCTGAACCCAGATTCGAGCACCGCAAATCATTCAATCTCTTCGAGCGTGGACAGACCGTTGCACCCAATCTCGAATGTATCACCAAAAGAGGCATCCGCGATGAAACCCTAATGCCTTGGATGGTCGTGGTCGTCACCCCTTGGCCATCACCATGGAGGTTCGCCTCCAGCTAGCACTGAGGGAAGCTATGTCACCTAACTTGAATTTGATAGGAAGCATCTTGGTCGAGGCGGCTGACATTGAGGATGACGAGGTGACTGAGCCTGCTTTCTTGTGAGAGAGTATTATGAAATCCCTGCTGCAACACCTCTTCATTTTCCCTTCATCTTCAGCATGATTCCATTTTTTAGAAAAAAAAAAGAGATCTAGATTTCTTTCTTCTTTTTATGTTTTGCGTTTTACTTTCTGTGAGGGTTGGTGATTGAATTTATTCTTGGATATGCACTCAATAACTTAACACCGAGTATTTCCCCAACAACGAAACCTTCTTTCACACGTTTGTTTTTCCCAAAAGTGCAGTATTTCTCCATCCTCAATTCAAAATCCGAGACTTCGCCACTCTCTAATCCACGTTACATACAGGATATACGTACATTCAGGATAGGACGCGGAGACCCTTATACTTTACAGCAATTCTTTGTTTTTCATGACATAACATAACGAATTAGGCTTCTCCTGATCAGACGGAGGGCGCGGGGGGGGATGTTCAGGATCAGGTACGGATCTTCCATTGTAAATTGAAGTAGACGTCTCGATTGCGTCTCGGCTAAAGGGGAGGGAGGTCACCCCCGCATTACAAAAACAGAACGAAATATGAAAATTCGGCTACCAACGAGGGGTATACAAACACAATACATATTTTTGTTCCGTCGATAATTCCCATGTGATCGCTCGTAAGTTTGATTGTGATCGTAATCGTAATTTCGTGGTTTTTTTCCCGGCTCCTGGCTATAGTACGGCTTATAGAGCGATGCGTGATATCCCATCCATAACAAAAGCAATCAGGAATGTTTTTAGGTTGTTAACGAAAGATGACACCCGAAAAAGAGTAACTGTGGTTTCGAGCTAAAAAAAATCTTTACGCCCCCTGGATGTTCGGCGTTCCGTTTAAGCAGTAGCAAGTAGCTTCTTTTGAGGGATAAGCGCCTCGTGATAGATAATCATCGCAAAGAAGGGGGGAACATGATAATCCCTATGAGCTAGATCATGGATTAACCGCAGCTTGTAGGTTAAGTATTTAGACCGCAGGAATTGGGCTTGATCTAACGGAGTGAGCGGATCCAGGGTTTTTTTTCTTCCCTTCGCCCGTGCGGAACGAAACAAAGGTCATCGAAAAGAAGTGGCCTGGATATACGCACTTTACGAGCTTTTGCTGTGTGCTTCCAATCTTCCTTCAAATAATAGCTCGTTGCACAGCCAAAGATTGATGGTAGTACCCAGAGTAAGGGTTCCCCCTGAATGTTTTGTACATCGTCTGAAAGCGTTTGTTAGAGTTAAATCGGGCTGACGACTCAATTGCGCCCCTGAATGGACTGCTGTATTCAACGCTTGTCTCCTTCACGAGTCATCCGACTGTAATTTATCATCATAAGCTTTTGGCACCTCAGTAACCTCGCTTACTGTCAATTAGTTGTCGCCACAACGATATGGCCTCTATCGTACGTTGCTACTATCGGTACTCTGATATAACCCCAATATGAGAACCAATCATTGGAGGTTGAGATAAGATTTTCTGGCATTGTCCATGATAGCCGTCACTACGCTCATAAATTTAGGCTGTGGATCAAGCCATAGAGTTTATTCATGTCGTTTGTGCTTTCGATCCTCCCGCTTTGACTCTCTACCCAACCCTTTCAAGCATCGTGCCAGTCATTCAGGGATGACCTAGATTACCTCACTCTGGGTAGTCTCTTATGCTGAAATCATTAATCCTAGATGCTGAGATTGTACTCTTTGTATTCAGCTTGTTAGTAAAGGGAAGCCACAATAACTGTTACGACCAAACTACCTACGATCACGTCGGCCTTTCCTGATTAGGTGGGGTTCAGGATTAGGCACGGATCTTCTGATGTGAATTGAGTACACCCTCGGCATTTGCTCCGTGAATGTTACCACCCTGCTCATGTCTATCGTGAAAAAGTGGGTTGATGCATTATGTTTTGTATGTTCAGACCGTGATAAACGTGCGCCAGATGATGAAACAAATTTCTCCCGGAAATCTTTCGAGGAACATGCTGGATGTAACCCGAAATACTCGAGGCTCCTCAATTACCAGTAAGATCTCCCAGAGATAAATAAGAGAAATGTTATTCATTATTTTTTTCTATCTCAGTTGATTTTTTTCTTTTTCTCGTTTTCGATCTCTGCCAATTTGGGAAATGGAAGCAAGAAGCCTACTTCTTTCATTCGTCCCTTAGATGTCTTCGTTGAAAAACTCCAAGCCTCTACAAGAAATGTTTTCGATACAAATTAAATATTCCTCAAAATATCTCCGACAGAAACTTGTTCTATATTCTGGTCCACATTCACCACAGAACACACAGCCCTTGTCCACGAGATAAGTGGGTCCCCGCCAGTAGTGTGGGTAACATTATGGAATAAACGCCGAGGAATGTACTCAGTGAACGGTGGAATACCTGTACTCAAACCGAACCCCGCCTGTTCAGGAGAAGATCATTTTGGTATGTCATGTCATACTAGGGTTCATGAAGACGAAGAGATGCTGTAAGTATAAAAATTTACGTGCCTTTACTAGACGCGTATCCTGTATGTAATATAGGCAGGAGTGGTTGGGCCTTGAAGGTTGGCCGAGCGAAGAAATGCTGTGACAGTAGAAATCATATAAGGAGGCGTCGTTGCTGAAGAAACCCTTACTAAAGACTCCGCTTCGAGGGCTTTGAGCTATCCAACCGGTATCCAATAATAGCTATAATTTACAGCCAACCACACGAAAAAGTTTAGCAAATCACAAAGCCCAAAAGAAAAATCCATGTAAAAAGAAAGTAAATTGAAAGAGTGTAAGAAGTTTTCGTGTCATAAAAAGGCAAGCTCAGTCACCCGTCGCATCTCGTCGTCCTCGATATTAGCCGCCTCTACCAATATGCTTCCCGTCGAATGAAAAGTGGGCGACACAGCTTTCCTCGGCGCTAACTGAGGTGAGCTTCGATGGTGATGGCCAAGGGGAGACCATCCAGGGCTCTTTGGGCTCATTGGACTTCTTGGGCTTGAACTGGCATTCTGTTCTGCCTGTGTGGAAGCTGAGGACGTGTCTAGCGTAACGTTGATGTCTTCACCCGACTTGCTAACGTTGAGTTTTGGGAGTTTAGGGCGGGAGGAGGACGGCGGGCCGATAAAGGAGCGACGGAGGTTATGAAATGATACGGCCATGGAAAGGCGTTTCTTCGGAGTTGCTTCGTTTGGCGAGACGTCGAGATTGGGGGTAACGGTTTGATCACGCTTGAAGGGATTGAAGGATTTACGGTGCTCAATTTTGGGTTCGGATAGTACCATGGAATCAGTGTAGTTCCGCTTACGAGTCTTCCGAGGCTTAAGAGGGGCAGGAGACACTGTACTGCGGTTATCAGGTACAGTAGTTCCAGCGTCGGCTGGTTCATCAGTCATCTCGGCGACCAAAACAAATGATCTTTCTTCGACAGGAGTCTCAATGATTATCGGTATATTGTTCTTGGAAATCGGTGCATCGAGCGTGGCAGGTGTCGCGGCTAGTGAATCTGGCGTTCGACAATCTACAAACCTAGAAGGTGCCTTAGTACGAGGAGAGTCGGAGCTTTCACATGTAATTATTCCAGTGGATGATGAAGGGGAGTCTAACGCTGTCAATGAGCTTTGGAGAAAGAGACGAGCACTCGATCCAATACTCAGGGCCGGCGAGGGGGGCAGAGGAATCGAGGTGGGTTGATCGGGGTCCGTACCAAAGCTTCCCTGATGGTGTGTATTAGCCACTCTGAGCAACGAGGACTCTACAGGCGATGAGGGTAGGGGAATGAGATGGGGGTCAGACGGGATATATGATCGAGTGCCATCCACCCTTCCAGAGCAGACAATTGAAGGTACCACGCTTCTGGGAGATGAGTACTCCAGATGGGGTTGAGATATAAATTGATCATTCGCCATATGTAATGATGTCTCTAATGTCGCATCTTGTCCTTGACTTGAAGGTGACGGGAAACACCTGGCATTACCATTAGACATGTGTTCCTCGACTCTCGTGTTGCCTTTATTCGCAGCTTCCCATTCCTGCTTGATCTTGGATGCGGCAGACAGTTTGACCTTTTCACCATTCATCTCCAGCTCCTCTTCATGTGAAGGAGGCTGTAGTACAGGAAGGTAGGAATCGCGACGCCTCTCTGCCTGGCTGAGATCTGGATTTGGCTCAAGAGGAGGAAGTAAACCTCGCTCTCGCAAAGCCGCATCGCGATACTCTTTGGAAGAGAAGGCAGAGGTTATGTGAGCAGACGGTCGGGTTGGAGTAGACAAAGAGCCTGGTGACGGTGCTAGAGAGCGAAATGCACTTGAGAACAGTCCTATAACTGTCCTTGATCTCGTGTTACGAGTTCGGACGCGCTGAGACCTAGACAGATGCAATGAGACAACGCGGTAGACATCCACAAATACCTTACTTGTCTCGCGACAGCATGTCGTGATTCTCGGCACTTGCTGGCGTTTTGACTGTCTGGCTATAGACGGATGTCATATATAAGACGATCAGCATAGGAACAGAGGGCTGTATAGGCTGACTTGGTCGAAGGCATATTTTCCGTTACCCTGCAGATAGGAAGTTCCGGAAGGGGGGGCTCAACATGGATGTCCGTTTCACGACCTCGAGTGTTTATATGGTCTGGGTCACCGGATTGTGTCCACCGTCGCCCACGGCTACGGCTCAGAACATTTGGTAATACCAATGTAAGATGCTGTTTTGCCTTTAATGAGGTTGCCTTGAGAGAAAGGCTAGTCTGTAAAGAGCCACCAAAAGACTTGAGACTCCTAGTGTCGCCGAAGAACCTTCTTCGTTGGTCTTGTGCTGGGGTCATGAAGTATATAGGCGGGTCTAATTAGGAAGCAGGAATACGTTAAAAGGGAGCGAGAAGGGTCATGCGCCGAAGTAACCCAGACGGAGAAGCTGATCTGAGCAGAACCAAGAGATCAGCTGGGCGCTGATTGGGTTTAAGTAGGTATAATGGCAGCCTTTGCATGACTGGAGACTGAGTCCTGCCAGGTTCCATCATTAGTGGAAAGGTGCGATCACGCTGACACGTGCGAAAATATTTGGGCGCTGTTGGTATCATGCATAACCTGTCCATGTCCAATGCAAAATTCAGACAGCGGTGTCAGATATGTATGTCCGACTGTCACTGAAAATCTTTGCAATGACAGGGAAAATTGTGCGAGGATATGGTGGCTAGTCAACAACAAACAGGAATACAGTATGGAGCTCAAAAGTATCAATGAAGCAAACTATGAGTCTATGGTACAATCGCATTCTCCAGTATAAAGAGCCCGTTAATCTATCAGGCGAAGTGTTATGTGGTCTGCTTTGCTTGATTGCCAATGACAAGCAGGAATCTTTCTCACAATCGCCTTGCTCCGGTTAGCCATTTCGGCAGCTACAGTCAGCGCTCAACGCTCAACGCCCAAACACAAGGTCAACGCTACCCATGGCGTTATACAAGTATGGAAGCAGCTCGAAGGCAACATCATCACGTACAGGAATGTCAGAATTTGAAATTCTCAAGACCGCGCACAGGTACTTCTTTCCCCCGTCGCGCCATTAGAACGCTCATCGTAACAAACGGAGAAAAGATTTCTTCGCGATGAGGAAGACCCAAAAGGCATGTCATGGGAGGACCAGCTCGCAGTGAAGTACTACTCGAGCCTTTATCGTGAATTTGCCGTTTGTGACCTCAAACATTACAAGTCGGGTAACGTACGTCCCACAAGTCTACTCATCGCTAGCTATCCCATTGCTCTGACACATCCACACTTACCAGTTTGCCCTTCGTTGGCGTACAGAAGATGAAGTACTTTCCGGTGCTGGAGAAACGACCTGCGGCAATACACGGTGTGACTACCACCATTCACCACCGGACCAGTCCTCTCGGCCTTCATCCATACCACCTCTCACAACTTTAGAGCTCCCTTTCTCATATGTAGAGCGTGGTGAAACCATGTCCGCGTTGGTCAAGGTGGTTTTATGTCCTAAATGCGTCAAGAAGCTCATGTATCAGCGACGGAAAGAGAAGGGTGAGGCTGAGGAACAGGAGGGGAAGCAGGAGGAGGCACGAGATAAAATTACGGGAAATGAGCATGCGAAAAAAGCGAACAGGAAAGAGGCTGACGAGGGACTTGGAGAAGGAAGCAACTTGCAGGGGAAACATTCGAAACGTCGAGAGAGACACAGAGACAGAGAAACGAGAAGACGAAACTCCCGGTCTCGGTCTCCTACACGAGGCATCAATCATTCTGAACGCGCTCAGCGTCGCGAAAGAAGTCCGTGATCGATCTCGTGTACATGTATATGCGCCACGACCGACTAATATCAACGTTGTATCCAATTACGTAGAAGCAAACGGGAATACGTTTTTACTCTCTTCGTCCTCTCTAGGAAAGCTGGTAAATCCCAGAAACTTATACTCCTTGCCCATCCCTATCGGATCTACAAGTCTCTCGGCAGCGGTGCGGATAGCGTCGCGCTGCTCCTTGGTGGGAGCACGCTCCTGAAGACTTTCCGCACGGAGCTGCAAACCCATCTTATTCAAAAAGTCGGCCTGGGTAATCGGGCCGTGTGTTATGACTGTTTTATTACCATCTTAGCAAAAAAAAAAAAAAGAATCCACCGTCGCCTTGGTGGGAGACGCAACGCGTACCTTCCCGCTTTAGTGCTTCTTGAACAAGTGCAAAATCAACGTTGACCGTGAGGTCGCTCTTTCCTGGGTATTGAAATACGTCTACGATCTTATGATCTTTGAAGGCCTAAAAGTTGCGACGCGTAAAACTTCACAAAGGAACATTAGGGTTACTCACTCTAAATGAACTTCCAAAAGATTTTGCATCGCCGTAGTCTACTATGAGTCCGCAGCCACCTCCACTTTGAGAATTTTTAGATTTGCCATCTGCAGAACTCGATGCCTTTATTAGCTTCGCTAAATAGTGTGACTGTTGGTAAGTCTCAGGGGACACTTCTAGCAAGGCACCGACGGGAAGGTCTTTGGAACCTGGCGAAAGTTGGGCAATTAACGATGCAGCTGTTGGCTTGGGTGATAGCACACGACAAAAGGGGGGATGGTGGGTTTGACTGTCTGAAGATGGCGGGGGTGTATCGGCGGTTGGAGAGTTATGGTCGTGAAGTGCACTTGCTGTCGATGCGACCAATACCTCGAGCCACTCGCCTTGCTTGCTTTTCTACATAGGTACATAAGTTATTAATGGATAATGCAGCAAGAAAAAACTCACCTGCAACAGATGAAATGGAAGAGCATCAAAATACTCGTGAGCGATGACCATGGAGAATGCATTTGAAGGCAATATCGAGCGAAGAGTGTCGTGGAATTGTAGCGGACAGTCGTAGCGGGCCAAGTTTGATGCTTGAATCTCACGCAAGGGTTGACTTGTTTCAACTAGGTGAACCCCTTCAATTTGAGCACTTCGGATGATGCCAGTGATCTCAGAAACAAGCTTATGGCTGATTAGATAGAAATACCACATTGATACCATAGAAGAGTACATACTCGCAAAACATCGCTCATTAGCGTCCCTCTTCCGGGCCCAAGTTCGATCATTCGAATGGATTTAGGTCTTCCAGCTGTAAGCCATTGACTGACAAACCACGCACTCATGAGCTACGTGAACGGTCGCTGGTCATCATCCAACACATCGTCTAAAAATGTTCAAAACTGCTTTACCTCGCCGAACATTTGGCTAATATCTGGGCTTGTGATGAAATCTCCCTTAGAGCCAAAGATGGGATTCTCTGGGCTGCTGTAGTAGCCATACTGCGGCAGTGTGAGGCAAGTTCGCATGTAAGTTGCAAAGGGTATGGGGCCTGTAGCCTGAGACTCGTTCCTGCATTCTGGATGTCTTGAAAAGTTGGAAGCATACCTTGATTCTATCGAGCAATAATTTCTCGACAGGATTGGTAGCTTTCGTTGTATACCGCCGCAAAGGTTTCTGACGCGGTTGGTGACACCATCTTACACTGGAAGATAAAAAACGCGGTCTCGCCACACGACTACACGCTTGAAACGCGCTGAACATCACGAAAATAGCCGGTATCCGCTCAGAAGACGTTGTTTGACTCGACAAAGAGCTAAGCTAGAGAATCGGAGCCGTTGTGACGAAATGTGACACCAGCATGATCGAATTTTTTTACCTCTTAAGGATCAGAGTCCACCTAGGCAGCAAATCGGTTAAGCCTCCTTTATCCAAAGTTTCTTAACAACTTTCCTCTTTATCTCTCTAGTTGATTTAAACTTCACATCCTCCGTTTCTGACTCACAAAAAATGGCTACTCGTGAGGTCACTTTTGCTATTCATCGTCAAAGATCTCACAGTTTATCTTATCTAGGCATCCAATTCGAAAATCACAGCGACATCGGCGTATTTGCCAAACTTACAAACAGCTACTGTTTGGCTGCTATTCAAGGCAGCACTAACTTTTACTCCGCCTTTGAGAGTGAACTTGGTGATGTTATCCCAATAGTTCATACAAGTATCGGCGGTACACGAATCATTGGTCGGTTGACTGCAGGTACAAAGTCTCGCTTTTGTACAGTTGCCATCGTCTAGATTTCCTTTTTTTTTTTTCCTTACAGGAAACAAACATGGTCTTTTAGTTCCTTCCACAACAACCGATCAAGAGCTTCAACATCTCCGCAACGCCCTACCAGACTCTGTTGCGATCCAACGCGTAGAAGAACGTCTATCTGCGCTAGGAAACGTAATCGCATGCAATGATTACGTCGCACTAGTTCATCCAGACGTGGATCGAGAAACGGAAGAGATCATCGCTGATGTTCTAAAAGTCGAAGTGTTTCGACAAACGATCGCGGACAATGTATTGGTGGGGAGTTATTGCGCTATCACTAATCAAGGGGGTTTGGTACATCCGAAGACGAGCGTCCAGGACCAAGACGAATTGAGCAGCCTATTGCAAATACCACTTATAGCAAGTGTTTTGTTATCTGTCGCTTCTTCTCTAACTTTTGATGATATAGGCCGGAACGGTCAATCGTGGCTCGGATGTAATAGGTGCAGGTCTAGTGGTTAATGATTGGTGTGCATTTACTGGCCTCGAGACAACGGCAACAGAGATCAGCGTGATCGAAGCAACTTTCAGTAAGTCTCATCGTGCTATTTTTTCTTTTCTTTTCTTTTTTTTTTCAATCAAGGATCATATTTGACCCGACGCATCTTAGAACTACAAGGACATGATTCAACAGCTGTCATCGGAGAGATGCGAGATTCGCTTATAGACAACTGGGCGTGAATGATGATGGAGACGACTGAATGCTTTCCGCCGTGGATTGATTGCTCTGCCCTTAAACGACGAAACACTTCTTGAAAAAATACATGCGGTTATGATAGACTGGACGTCTCCTTGAAACGCTGCAGCGACCATGTTGAGCTGACCCACAAGACTAAAGACGCAAGAATGCATAAACGGCTTCCAGATGTCGGCAATTAAACGACTGTACCGGCATCATCGCTCGTCGGACATCAATCCTCATGTAGCTTAGCCCCTTCTGTCATCGTCTGGCTGCAGTAGGTCTTCGCGTGGTTGTTTGGAGTAAGACTATTGAAACCCATATGTTGGAGTTCAAACTTGACGTTCGAGGTACCTGAACAGGACCATCTATTTTGCCCTAGTCCCTGTAGCTAGCCTTTCAAGGGATTAGTAAATGCTTTTCATGTCACCCGTTCCGTCATGACGGCGGCGGTCGGAAATCTTATCTTTCTGCAGCCTGCACGACGAATCGTCGACGATACTCTATGTAGAACGCGACCAGTGATGGTGCAGCAGCCGCAACAAGGTGTTTGATTCCCGTCAACTCGTTTCTGTGTGAACAATAGTCAGCGTTACTACTATGTATACATAGTTCATTTCTCTTCAGCCGACAACATCGTTTGCAACGTTATGACACAGCTAGTCAAGTTACCATCTGGGGTCTCTCTTGAAGTTGACCTCACCGAACCGGCTGCAGTACCCGGGCGCCTCAAACTTGCCATATGTCTGCACCCTTGGTCCTGGCTCGGCGGACAGAAGGATGACCCGTAAGTCGGCTCTATGCTTTCCTTGTTCATGTGCTCACTCATGGCTATCCTCCAAAAGCGTTCTGCTTTCGCTGCATGACTCGCTGCTCCATGCGAATTATCATATTTTGCGATACAATTCGAGAGGCGTAGGAAAATCCACGGGATGGTCAAGCTTGACTGGGTTCAAGGAGGCCGGCGATCTTGAAGAGTTGGTGAAGTGGGCCATTCAAGAAATCTCTGGTGTAGAATCAATCGTTATCATAGTGAGTGCCTCTTGACGTTTCTTGCCACAAGTTTGTAGCGTCTAACAGGGGCCGTCAAGGGTTATTCGCATGGTTCTCTCGTCGCCTCTTTGCACCCAATTATAACTAACATTAAAACGTCACATATATTGATCTCGTACCCGCTCGGTCCTAGGAATTGGTTGACAATGTTTCAAAGTAGGACGTACAGAATGAAATTGGAAGATCTGCTCCGGAACGACGCCTCGAATGTGCTTATACTGTATGGCGATCAGGATGAGTTTACTGGAATATCCTCGTACAGAGATTGGAGACGAGATCTCGAAAGATACTCGGACGGAAGCAGATTAAAGATAGTCGAGATAGCAGATAGTACACATTTCTGGAGAGGGCGTTCTGAAGAGAAATTAAAGGCAGAGGTAGAGCAGTGGTTGCCATGACGGTTGTACGCGTTGTGGACGCCATTTCCAGATTGGGTACATACACACAATATACCCCTTCCACTTCCACCATTCTTCTCAGCAAGCTTTCACGTCATCCTCGTTCAATAAATACATTTTAAATCTCTTTTACATTGTCTCGGAGACATTTTACATTCTTTATCTAATTCGCTATCCAAATCCAAATGTAGGTTTATCAAATTCACTCCGACTGACGGCTAATCAGTATTGGTCGGACACATAGGCCATTACCTGATGAGCGTCCTCGTCAGAGCGTAGCAAACCTCATTGGACGCTTCGAAAACCAGGTCAAACGCCAGCCATCTTCATCGCCAGGATCTGCTCGGAGTCTGAGCGTAGCTTCTAACGTTACAGCGGGGTCGGAGGAGGTCAAAGAAAAACGTGAATGGCCACCCAAACCACAGGCTAACAATGATAGGCCGCCGCCTCCAATTATTCCATCCTCGGCTTGGAGTCGAAGTCAGACCGCAGGGTCGCAGGGTTCATCCACGCCCACCCCTGTAGCACCTGCCACGCAAGCAAACACACTTGACGAATCTTCGTCGACTCCTAGACCAGGTTCATCTTCGTCAACTTTCGTAGATGTCAAGATCACTTCGCCTAAACCAATTAGGACCAATGAAGCCCTTCCATCGGACACTGTCGATGCACCACCTACAGCCAAACCGTTGACCAAAACGCCCATCAACACGCCAGCCAAAGTCTCAGCCTCAAAACCATTGGCGGCAGCTACCCGGACTCCTGTCAAGAATGCGGGGCGTACTTCTACCAATGGTACACCGAACTCTCACGGCACCAAACCTGCGAACACGCTGGCTCGAACAACCCTTCCTAGGACTGCACCAGCGACGATCTCTTCTACAAAGACACCATCTCGCAATTCAAACTCTACTAGCACACCTCGCTCCAAGACACCAACCCCATCACGCGCCAAAACACCGTCGTCTGGCTTGTTCGCCCCTACAGCTGCGTCTTTGGCAAAATCGCGTAGCGCCCAACAACCCGCGCTCCCTACGCCAACAAAGAAAGTCACGCTGAGCAACACGTCTGCAGAGCGTTTGAGCAAACCTACTGCCGCGTCATTATCTCGTGCACGGACTCCGACTGCAACTCCCACTCGTGGGAGCACAAAATCTACTTCTCAGGCAAGCCCTGCGGTTCGAACAACGGCCGTTAAGTCAAAGACTAACACCGCCTCGACTCCGAGTGCAAAACAGCCTGGAAAGCCTGCAGTGCCCAAGGCAGCGAAAGTAGCTGTTACCACTGTCGCGGCTGCTGGAGTGGGGGCTGCGGCTGCCTCTGAAGCTGAGGAGGATCACAACAAGGAAGAATTGAGAGCCTCTTCGGAGAACGGGCAACATCTGGATTCAATCGAGCTCGCCCCATCTGAGTACTCTGAGCGGAGCGAAGATGTTGTCGACTCAGGCGATATGGATGACAAAACAAACCATGAAGATACGCAGGCTGAACAAGCCGAACGAGAAGACATTGTTGGCGGAGAAGCACCTGCGAACGGCCTCCACGTGTCGACAGATATCAAAGATGATGATCTGGTGAATTCTGAATCAACTGCTGTACCAGAGACAACACACCCTTCCGATCACGGGAAACTCAATCTGATTAACGAACCAGCGGCAGAAGAACGGTTAGACGAAGTGAAATCAAGGGTACATCATGGAGATGACATTGAGGATATAGTCACTATGCTCGAAGGAGGTTCAATATCGCGAGAAGGGACACAAAGTACCTTGAACATTCCTGAAGATGTTTCAGAGATTCCAGATGAGGAGTGAAGCTATTGAGCTTGATACCCAACAGAATCTTATTCAAATATCCAGAAGGTTGCAATAAATATCGGAGCAGTTTCTGTGCATTTCTTTAGCTATCCAATTGACGACTTCCATAATTTGATGTGAGCTTCTTTTCATGACTATTAATATAATATGTTTTGCAATCCTATCGTTCTCTGTATCAAAAGCCTCGAGGTTTTATGTCAACCCGATTTGGGGGGTAACCGGAGGAAATTTTAGTTACCTTGGTAATGCTACTGAAAAGGGTTGTATAAGTAACTATCGGCGGGTCTGAGCAGCCCCGAACACGAATACAGTAGTTCTGGAATCTAGCAGTGGCGCGAATGATCGAAGACTGGTTCGTAGGTGTTTGTAATTTATAAACCGTATAGCCACAGCGCTCTGGGCGAAACACTCTCGGTCTACAACGCCGAGAAAACTCTCATCAGCCAAGTTGCTATTTTTTTTCATTCAAGGCTCACTATATTGTCTGTATATTTTTATTTCAAATAGCTTTATGGAGCACATGGCTCCAGTATAATTTCTAAATTATCAATTCTGACTTGGAGCTCATTGTAGATACAAAGTTGGTAACGCTGAGCGCTCATTGACCCACTCGCAGCACCGGCCCGGCAATCCATTCTTATCGCTTGTTCACGCCTCCAATGCTATGCGATGTTGGTGTTTTGTCTCCCTGTCTTCCCCCACAAGGTCTGCATCTTGATACGCCGATCGAACACCCAAACTTGTCCAAGGAAGCTTTGAGTCATGCTGCGGGAATGACGGTACTGTACCTGGCGTTACGAACGTTGTTCATAAAAGTCCCATTAGCCGACTGGGTTGCATTCCAACAACCATGACGCAAGACTCGTCCGACAAATTGACGCATGCCCCTCTACAAAGAGGAAAGGCATGCAACATCTGTAGGTATGCTACTTCTCTTTTTACTGCTGTTCTCTACTGGAATGCTGACCATCATACAGGCGGCGGAAAATTGTGTGTTAACTCCGAATATCCATGTTCCTGCATCAAATTTTGACTTCCTTTCTCTCTGCCAGAAATGTGACGGACAGCGTCCTAAATGTGGACCATGTACACGTTCTCCGAAATCAGAAGAGTGCGTATATGTCGAATCCGGGCGTGCTCGAACGCAAGTCCTCGAGGCAACTATAGCTCGATTAGAAGCTAGAGTGCGGGAGCTTGAGAGTGAAAACAGAATTGGTGCCCTTCCCTTAGTTGTGCCTAGCGAGGAGCCGCATCCTCCACATCCAATTAGTATCCGCCTCGATTCATCTGATAGTTCCCTAGCTTCATCGCCATTGATGCTTCAAAATGAATTACTCGGTAGGCAGGATATGTGTCCTTCTGAATGTTCTCGAAATGACAGTATCTCTTCAGATAGCAGTGATTCGGCCAACTCCCCAAGCGTCTCTGGCTCTGTCGGGAGACCACAAGAGGTGCGTACTGTTAAATGACAATCATTAGCCAGTGACTTAGCGAGAGTAAAAAGGAGCCCCCCATGTCTATCATTAAGCAGCTGTACGTTGCCGTTCCGCGACGCCTCTCACAATCCTGACATCTGTTCATAAAAGGCTAGAAACCTTCCTGCCTCACGCCTCTGAATTTGGTTTTTTTCTCGACCCGGCGCGCTTCTTCGACGATGCTATAAGACCCCTTCCAATTGGACACCATTCACGCCCCTGCCGTGCGCTTCTCAACGCCGTATACCTGTTTGGTTCTCGCATGTCGCAAAGCACATATGCGTCTTACAACGAGGAGACCTTCTTGAACAGAGCGCTTGAAGATTCCGCCACTAACCTTTTATCCGACCATCCCCATAAAATCTTGCACGGAATACAAGCTCATGTGTTACTCGTTCTTTATTTTTACAGCACGGCAAGGGTCCTTGAAGGGAGGACTCACTCTTATGCAGCAATTTCTCTGGTCATGGGTCTTGGTTTGCATAAGATTCGATCCGTACGAGGGGCACGAGGTGTTCCTTCCGGAGCGGCTGTTATGGCGCTACCGCCCGCCATGAATTCAACAGAGGAAGGCGAACGGATACTTGCATTTTGGACGGTGTATGGTTTGCATAACTGTTGGAGCGTTGCACTGGGATACTCTATGACTCTACCCGCCGACTTCCCCGCTCCACAGATTGACACACCTTGGCCGGTAGACGTAAACCAGTATGAGCAGGTCGGGACCTCAATGTACCAAACGTTTCAGCTGAGACTTACACCCTGTTCAGATCCCAGCTGAATTACATGGCGACAGCACAGTTCAGAAATTCCTCAGCAACTCCGTTGAAAACTCTTTCGGAGAGTTTTCCACACTCGCAATGTTTTGCAAGGCCTCAGTACTCTGGGAGACAGCTGCGCGCTACGCAGTTTTGTACGAGACTAGTAAGCTCTGAATGGCTTTCTACCGCATATTCTAACCCCTTGAAGCCATGCCCCTTGAGGATGCTAAGTCTTTTGTCGAATCCCTTACGCCCCTCATCCAATGCATAGAACAATTTATCGCCGCACTCCCTAATATCACACAAATGGAAATGACACTCCCTGACGCTATCCGGCCAATCTTTGTCACACACACTCTCGCGCACACCGCTTCCATCAAGCTTTATGGAATTTTCGCCAAAAGCGATGCACGATCACGGGGTAAATGCTTAACATCTGCTCTGGCAGTTGCCGGGCTGATCAAGGGTGTTGACATCCAAAATTTCCAATACATCAATCCCATAATTGGAGTAGGTCTTTGTTCCCTTTAAAGCTCTCATGTTTGGTGTTGAGGCCAGACACACAGACACTATGGATGACCACCTGCGAGTATCTAATATGTGAAATCACCCAATCGATTATATGGGAGCGGGATACCACCCCTAGGGCGAAACTCGATGAGATGGCGGCTGCTATAGAGTGCTGTTTTGGAGCCATGGCTTTGTTCTCGTTTGACTGCCCTCTGATCGGTAAGTTGATGCAATGATCTTTATTTTTACTTGGTGATCCCTGACACGAAGTGTCTTAGAAAATCAGCTCAAAACTATCCAGCAAAAATACTCCGCAATCAGCGGTTGACGACATAGCATATACTCTGCAAATCTTCTCCCCGAATACCCCGCGTGCCCCCAATTGTATCCAAATAGCCCCCATTTTAATTTTAGTGTAGCCTTTAGTGAAGAATTCGCCTTTATAAAATACGAAATAGGCCGTCCCCTATGTGAAGATTCAAAGACTATGGCTGATAATTATTCAACTACCTATGTGGGTACATTCCCGTCCCTCACCAAGTACCATTAGCGAGAATTGACGTTTTGGAATTAGAAACCACTGTATTCCAGGAGTAATCTGCTGACCAGTCGAGCTTATGCTTGCGGGTCGGATGGCAGCTTAGAGGGCTGAACCCACTTTGGATGGATATTTAAGGACGCTCCCTCGGCGTTCAACTGAGGAAGAAATCCACTTGAATTTGTATTGTTGCTATTGTACAAGATGCGGTCAACGACGCCACATGTAATGATAGGAAACAGCCGTAAAGAAGCTTGATGTTAATTAAACAGTTGATGATGTCCCGGCGTGGTCTTTTACACTGTACCCATATGGCAACGCATTCTACCCAAACTTGGGCGTGTCAAAAATGTCATCATGGTCTAAGTACAACACAGTCAATACATAGAATCAACCATAGAAGTGTTGCAACATACCTTTGCCTTCAGCGTAAATATACTCTCGCTCTTTTTCTGCAAGATGTTTGATGTAGCTGATAGTCTCATGTGCATCCACTGCGACCTTCGGATTCACTCTAGAGCCTCCCCTGATAGCAGCGATGGCAACGTCAAACCTCGATGTGTGGTTGCATAACATCATCTGGTAGGTAAAGCATGCTTTTAGACATTGCAATGTGGCGTGGAAAGACAAGCTATACATACATCGAAAGGTGAGGTTGTTGTCCCCTCCTCAGAATAGCCCTCAATAGTGAACCTTTCACCTCCGGCTCTCCCACCCAAGAGTCCTCTTAGTTCTATGGGGTACCCATGATAGTTGAAGTGTACGTTACGATCCTTCGTGAACAATGACTCAAATTCCTCTTTGCTCAGAGCGTGTGGATGTGTGTCCGCGGGACTCAAGATCATGAGGTCTGTGACATTCACAACACGAACTCGTAACGCCGGCGCGTGCTTGCGGAGAATGGCTGCGGCGGCAATGACCTCAAAGGTCATTTCGACGCCGATACCCACAATAACGCTGGGAGAAACAAACGTTATACCATATATGAACCCTGTGGTAAAAAGTGTTCGCAAGGCTTACACGTCGGGATCGATGCCTTCGTCCACGCTCGCGAATTTCCAAACGGAAGTTCCCGCTATGCAATGCTAAAAAAAGAGTATGAGTAAATAACTCATAGTCAGACGGGGAGCCAGAATCTACCTTGTCAGCCTCATCTTTGCTAAGCCAAATCGGAGTCGGCTGTTTGCTTCCAACCATCAGATTGATGTAATTTTTAGCTCTCAAACAGTGCGAGATCGTTGAAAGGAAACAGTTGGCGTCCGGTGGAAGATAAACCCGAGCGAACTTTGCTTTCAAATTTAAAACAGCTCCAATGAAGGATGGGTTTTGGTGCGAGAAGCCGTTATGCTCTTGGCGGGTCCAGGTGGACGTCTCGACGTAATTAAGGGAGCCACATGGATGACGCCACTCCGTTTCAGATGCCTGTTCTCCGGGTCAACAAGTATTGTGCCGTATTAAAATAAACCCAAACCATTTTCGTAAACTTAGAGTATTGCACCATCATAGTATGAATAATACCCAAAAATGCCTCGTAGCTCGGGAAAAGTCCCGTTCTACCTGTGAGAGTGTAGCCTTGAAGCATGCCTTGACAAGTATGCTCGGAAAGGATCTCGATCACACGTCCACCTTGGGCACGCGACGCCACATCCCATTGGAAATTGCGTCCAGTGTCGTCAAGCACAGCATCAAGCTTGTTTGATACAAGTTCATCTGGGGAGAATACGCGGAAAGTTTTTGGGTTCCTGTAGAATGTATCTCAGTGTGAGCATACGTATGAAGCGGAGATGACGTACTCCGCAACGACTTCTTTCAAAAAACTGCCAACGGCCTTCATACAACTTTCTTGCTCACCAGGCTTTATAGTAAATTGGTGCCAATCTGGTGTCTTGAGTGGTACATAGGCTTTGTAGGTCTCATTACGCATTCCCAACCTCTTTTCCCCTTCCGGGATGACTTTGAGAATAGCGTCAATCGGCGAGCCATCTTTGTCCAAGAGGTCCTGTACACCATACGCCGTTAGCCATTTCTCCAGAATCTCAAGTTCCTCTGCATCTGTCTTCGCTTTAGGTAGAGGCACCTGATGGGAACGGAAAGAGCCTTCGATAAATTCGCCATGAAGTTTCTTAGGTCCAGTCCAACCTTTCGGGGTTCTGAGAACTAACATAGGCCACCGAGGCTTCGTAATAGGGGAGCCAGAGCGGGCAGCTTTTTGTATGTGCTTGATCTGGGAGACAGCCCACGACATAGAAGCAGCAAGGTCGTTGTGAATGTCGTCGAGATCCTTAACAATACGAACTTGATATCCGTATCCACTGTAGAATAGAGAAGACGTGCTCCATTCTTGAATAACCTCGCATAAATGAAGACACTCACGTAAAGAGAGCAACAATCTCTAAATCATCCATGACCCCAAAAACGGTGCGTTCAGATATCTTGAAGCCATTGACGTGTAAAATAGGAAGCACGGCTCCAGATTCCGCGGGGTCGATATATTTATACCCATGCCAGGCAGCCGCAGTTGGTCCAGTCTCAGCTTCTCCGTCACCAATGACACAAGCGACTATGAGATCAGGGTGGTCCATAGCAGCACCAAATGATACGCTGAGGGCATAGCCTAATTCACCGCCTTCATGAATAGAACCGGGAGTCTGAGCATTGACGTGACTTGGAAAGCCGCCCGGCACACTGAAACGCGAGATAAGCTTTTCCAGTCCCGCATTGTCGCGGGTGTAATGTGGAAGGAAGGTGCTGAGGGTATCCTCCAGCCAAAGACAGGATAAGATGGCAGGCGCGCCGTGTCCTACAGGGAAAAAAAAAAGTAAAACTCGGATTCCAGATATGAAGTAAAGCGCCGATACCTGGACCGACGACGTAAAGAGCGTCTATACCGTCACTGCGAATGATCCTGTTGAGATGAGCGTAGACAAGAATGAGACCTGGGCATGTCCCCCAGTGACCGAGAAGGCGAGGTTTGATCATGTCATGAGTAAGCTTATCCTTCAGAAGAACGTTTTTGTTGAGGAAAATCATCGCTATTGTTAGATGGTGTAACATAAGTTGCAGGTATCAAGCCATTGCGTGTGAAAACATACCTGCGGCGATGTAATGAGCTGCTCTGGAGAATAACTCAATGGACGTATGTTCTCCTGAAGACAAGAAATCCTTGATATCGAGGTCGACAGCATACTTGAGAATGTCCTGTGGAAGGAGGGAAGGGTCTGGAGGAGGATTTGGTTGTGCGATCACTTGGCCTGGCATAAATGGTGAACAGGTTGAATGATATTTATTATTCTCTAGAGCTCAGATCCCAGAGTTTATATACGCCATGCATTGCGAAACATCCTGGAGTGAGGTCATAAGCCCCGTCCACGTGAGCATAACATTACTTAGTTTCCACTGTCAGGTCTCGCACCTTGATATAACGTTCTGAGAGCCAGGAAGCAAGCCCAGCCATTTGATTCTATAACGCGTTGGCATCGTCTGCCTAGTCTCCAATGCCTACTACCTAGTTTAGGTCTATGCAAAGATTTTCAATGGTAGCGATACGTGGCAACTATGATATTCGAGCTGCCGCCAATTGGAAATGCGTAGTACGTGACTCGTTTTCGATGCTGTGATACGAATATATGAGTGAGTCTAGCTCAGGTAAGTATGAACAGCTCTTCCTGGGGGCTGGTGGGCTCGTGAATCGAAAAGCAGAAATGTGGGAAATGCTTGGTCAGGACATAATTATTCACTTGCAGTACAGTACTGTGACTTTTCAACATCAGATGTTCTATCTAAAGCTCTCCGGACGGCGGATGTTGCAAGCCAGCACGGTATTCTGATATGCTTCTGGCGCCAATGCACAATAACTTGCGATTTGTATGTTCTCTTTGTTGTCGCTTTACATGTATTTATCGTCAAAACCAGTGAAAGAACGTAAAACTATCTTTCTGAATTAGAAAGTATCCTGAACGGATAATAAAGCGAAATTATTTCAGTCTCGTCTGACCTCAGTTATCCATCACTTGTACGAGCACTTTAGCCTGACCACGCAAATCTGCACCACGATTGTACAGGCTAATTGGCAAAGGCCTTGATCTCGGTCATGGCCATTATTGACCAGTATGATGCTACAAACACGTATTCATACCGTTCACCCTGATTAGTACAACAACACTGACGGGACACCCACTAAGAGTGTGACGTCGCTACAGGCCCGTGAGCAATCTATCCTGGACGCTGAACACGGTCTCGTATCTATGATGACTCGAGCATCAAGTAAATTGTCTTGCTCGGCTTCAAATGACCTTATTTGAATTACTGCAATTACTCCCGCCCGAGATGATAAATCAATAATGAGACTTACTCGCTGTAACTTCGAGTCTTTTAGTCGTGGCCAGCTTGTGCTACTTTCCTTGTCCTTCAACGTTTTGCACATCCTTCCTCCGTCGCTCTCGGCTGTCAGGATTTCAAATGACTTCTCATTATGGTGCTCACCAAGATTTGTACGTCCCTGTCTCTCTCAGTAAAGCACGCCTTCTCACAAGCCATCTTCAGATGCGAGTCGGTTCCTGAAGCATGCTATTGTGCCTGCCTGACATGGCTAGTCTGCCAACGATGTTTCTCCATATGTTGATAATCCATCCTGGAGCTCTCTTTGGGCATACGCACGTTGGCGTTCTTTATGTACGCAGGGGCGGCGGAATTTGAAGGCGTTGAAGCCGTATTCTGCCCAATCCAATGCCTCAACATCAACCTCTGAGGCTTATGTTGCTTTTGCTGACTCGTCTCTTGGTGAGTGGCCCGACTCCCACTTTGATGTCATGAGTTAATACCACCAGTTGCTGCAGATGTGGCGTTGTTGTGTCGTGAAGTGACCACGATACCTGTAGTACGAACGGGTGACTTCAAGTGAGGATCCAGAACATATGCTGACAGCCTCTTATTTTTTTCTCCAGTACCAATTTCCAGACGACGACCTCGACCATCTTTGGGAATGTCAAAGCCGATTTTGAGACTTGGTTTTCCTAGTTACGGCACCTGAAGAATGATAGCCCAGAGACTGAATCGGAGTCTATCATTAGGCTGCTGCACTACTAGCAATCGCATCGAGATGGAATCGAGATTGTCGCGAACTCGGGGTCATCAAGTCATCACCACTGTGTAAACTTTGTCATAGTGGCTTATGTCACTAGTAATGGTCTACCTTTGGATTTCTGAGTGCCGATAACAGCAAGGTCCATCCTCACGGAACATAAATTGCAGCCCGAATAGGACTCGTGCTCTTGTAGGGGATAATACCAACGCTCCCTTGCTTGTGGCGGCAGTCGGAGAGACCTGGCGTGGCAGGAATCGAACCAGTTCGACGACTCACGGCAGAGAGTGGCATAGAGCCCCACTTCATCGGATTGCCAATAAGACGCCGGCGACGTCTCTCGTAACCAACGCCATTTAGGCGACCATATTTAGGACCGAACATCATCTATATATAGAATGAGCATCGCTTTTGCATGAAGGATCCGACATGCTAATTGATTGAAGATTTAATGTAAATTCTACGATAAACCCTAATAGTTTTCAACACAGCACCCCGCCGAAGCGTAGTAGTTCCTCTACATACGCCAATACAGTAAGCCAGGGCTTATGAAACTGCAAAATCCTCAACATGTCACGGTGGAGTCCCGTAACACTGCGCAACCAGAAGAGGCTAGAAAAGGCTAACACAGTGGTACTATAACACTAAGGGGTAGTACGACACTCACACTCCACACAGCCACGAACACTCAATCACTCAAAACACTCGACGACGCGTCAACTTTGTGATCGCACCAGATGCTTGTGTTGAAACAGGAGACCCATGACCTATGACACAACATTTGAAATTTGAGAAATGCAGACAAATCCGACGCTCCGAGATCCTCCTTTACATTTTTTTTCACTAGCTGCCATGCCATATCAGATGGTAGACCTGTCCTCAAGGTAGAATCGAAGAATTTCGAAAAATGGCATTTTTAAAGATGAATTTCCAGCTCGCGCCGGTGGTACTGAATGTTAGAGCATGCGACGTTAAATAGAGTTGGTATCTAGTAGCTTATTTCAATGCTCTTTGCTCAACATGTGACGGGTTGAAACTTGACAAAATCTAGCTGTTGTGAAGCTTACATCCCCAGATGTCGCCCAGCAGAGCTACTCGGCAGCTCGTCTAGCAGTACAAGTATTTCTCACTATGTGCAACTGGTGGCGAGTGTGTCTGATAAACGCTGAACGTGTCTATATGGAATGCGCCGGTTGAGAAGCAAGTGTGGCTGTGTGGGGTGTGTTTATTTCCTGACGCTCGCCGGCGTCGCCGCCCAGTCGTATTCACGGGACCTCGGAATACGGCGATCTACGCAAACATTACCATTGGTATCAACCCGCCGTGATCCGCTGGCTTGGACATAGAAAAGAGGCTCAGATTTGTGAATGTTCGAGCCACTGCTAGCCGGTCTGAAGTCAACGAGACGCTGTGCGTCGCCTGCATTGGTTCTAACATGAAAATTTCGACAATTTTTGTTTGCCTTTGCTATGTCATCCTTGTTTCTGGACTACCTATCTACTCGAGCGTAGAGCGCACGAGCGAAGTGGTGTTTACGCCTCCTACAATCAAAATGGGTGTACACCCCATGCTATTGAAGATATTGGCCATACCCTCGGATACCGACGATCCTTACTACAATGAACCACACCCTGCCGACGCAGCGTACCAGGTGCTTGAAGCACGCGGTGGCGGCAATATTATTGGAACAATAGTCAAAGGGGTATTCAAAGGGGTCAAGGCAATCGTGAACGCGATTAAGGCCAAGAATGAAGCTAGGAAGGACGTATGTGCATTTATAGCGCAAGAATCATTATGAAGAGGTATTTACGATCTACTTCTGCAGAAGAGAAACCATTTCGTGGACGATACGTTGACCGCATTGAGAAACAACGATTCAACTTGGAATTATTTGATAATCAAAGATCATCATCCAAAGGAGGTCAAGTGGGAAGGCGTAGAAAATATTGATTGGGGTGTGGATCATGAAAGCTGCGAGGGGACTGCGTATCTGATATACCACGCACAAGCGGGCGACGTTTACAACAAGGGAGATGGTGGATTTCTCAACGTGAGTGACTATAGCTTCATGATAGGGTCTGACTGGTACTCATGACGGCAATTCTAAAAGTGGGGATACAACGGTTTCTATGAGAAAGACTCGAAAGACGCACGTCACGTCCACTTTTCCCAGAATCCAAACTGGCACCGCCCTGACAATTCGACCTCTGGATCGTGAGGACATCAACTACTGTACATGTTATATTTGAGTTCGTTCTTTCGATTGTCTGTATTGGGACAGCGTTTCGTTTCCGAGTCTACATATATGATTCTTTGTTGAAAGGATCTGATTGGTATGGTTTTGTTGCTGCCGATGTCGCATAGTTAGCGGATGGCAATTCTCAGAGACTCCTGGGTGCGCCACTAGCATGATACTGTCGTGTTGAGAGCAACGTATTTCAATATCGTACTCGATAAACTTTTGACTGTATACGAAACAGACCATCTTGTCTTCGAAGTGAGGAGATCATATGTGGAATTCTATTATTCGTGGTCCAATAGAGAGTTAATTTTAATTCACTAACAGATTCCCAGCTTCGAAAACGTATCATTATTACTTAGGTGGGGCAAAGATCTGGCGGCGCATTTTTTGTAGCTGTTTAATACAAGAGGAATGGGCCAAAAAAACCGTGAAAGACGAGATAAGGGTTTGACGTTCTCATGCTTGTATCTGAACTACGTCACTTCTTTAGTTGATATTGGGAGAACCATGTTGAGCGTGCTTTGCATGGTTGGGAGAACGAACGAGAATCCTCCAAACATTTTTTGAAAGTTAAAGAAGTCTCAAGACACCAAAACTATTCATAAACAGTCAATTTGGCGTATAAGACTTCTTGAGTGTAATTGACGATTTTGAAATCAACGCTGGACCTTGTTAATTGACCATGGTTTCCACTCCTATAGCATCTCTGTCTGTTGTGTTAGGTCGTTGTTTCGTTCTTCGAGGGGGCGTCCATGCAACATCGTTCTCAAAGAGGTCGGCTCACGGCCTCGATGCAGTATGCATCTTCGCATTAAAATCAGCAGCCAAGTGCTTGTAGTATTTTAAGTTGGTAGGTCTGTCGGCATCCTCCGACGATTCCCACATTCAACGACAAATATCATTGGCAGTTGCGAAACTATCTGCAGTTCAAAATCTGATCTTGAATATGGTCAATTGTTACGATTGGTAGAAACATTATGAACATATTTGCAGATTTTCGCAAACGACACACCAATACTGTACAGGTTACTGTAATCGCAGTGTATCTT
>JABCKL010016769.1:0-24301 GCA_018851305.1 Calocybe cyanea | reverse complement strand
TGTATACGAAACAGACCATCTTGTCTTCGAAGTGAGGAGATCATATGTGGAATTCTATTATTCGTGGTCCAATAGAGTTGATTTTAATTCACTAACAAATTCCTAGCTTCGAAAACGTATCATTATTATTTAGGTGGGGCAAAGGTCTGGCGGCGCATTTTTTGCAGCTGTTTAATACAAGAGGAATGGGCCAAAAAAACCAGATGAGGGTTTGACGTTCTCATGCTTGTATCTGAACTACGTCACTTCTTTAGTTGATATTCGGAGGACCATGTTGAGCGTGCTTTGCATGGTTGGAAGAACGAACGAGAATCCTCCAAACATTTTTTGAAAGTTAAAGAAGTCTCAAGACACCAAAACTATTCATAAACAGTCAATTTGGCGTATAAGACTTCTTGAGTGTAATTGACGATTTTGAAATCAACGCTGGACCTTGTTAATTGACCATGGTTTCCACTCCTATAGCATCTCTGTCTGTTGTGTTAGGTCGTTGTTTCGTTCTTCGAGGGGGCGTCCATGCAACATCGTTCTCAAAAAGGTCGGCTCACGGCCTCGATGCAGTATGCATCTTCGCATTAAAATCAGCAGCCAAGTGCTTGTAGTATTTTAAGAGAGTGGCCGTTCCGGAAACTCCATTGGTAGGTTTGTCGGCATCCTCCGACGATTCCCACATTCAACGACAAATATCATTGGCAGTTGCGAAACTATCTACAGTTCAAAATCTGATTTTGAATATGGTCAATTGTTACGATTGGTAGAGACATTATGAACATATTTGCAGATTTTCGCAAACGACACACCAATACTGTACAGGTTACTGTAATCGCAGTGTATCTTACAGTCTAAGTTACACAGCCACACGGCCGTCACGCTTTGTCAAAAACCTGTTGCAACTGTAAAAGCGTTGCTCGCCGTCGTCTCTTTCCAGCACCCTCATGAAGGCAGCTCGCTCGCTCTTTGTATCATGTCTCCTTATCTTTGCGATGCTTCACTCAGCCACTGCTATCCAAAAACGCCAATCAGAGACCATCCTCCCGTCGTTACCGACTTCTTTACCCACCACGTCTGCCCAAACTACTTCAGCTCCAACTACGTCTGCACCCACAGCAGGTACTACCAGTACACCTCCAACTAATCAACCTGCTCCTCCCTCAACAACCTCACAGCCCCCTCCAAACACCACCTCGACGCCCTCAACGCCCACGGCACCCACTGATTCACCTTCAACACCTCCGCCAGAGGCTCCGCCAAGCACGTCTCAATCTACCTTGGTAGATCCCGCAGGGTCAACTACTGTAGTCCTCGTCACAAATTCTGCGACCTCCTCGAGTCCCAGTTCATCTGTCTCTAGCACTGCTACCAAGGCTGCGGATGATGGAGATAGCGATAGCACTCTCGGCACTGGTTCTATCATTGGTATTTCTGTTGCTGGGGGTATCGCTGTTATAGCTCTTGTAGGATTTCTTGTTTGGAAATTCACAAGGAAGCGTTTCAGCTCTTTTGATGACAGTAAAGTCCTGTCACTCCGTCCTTCACGCAATTCACTAATCTACCATCGTAGACGAAGCCATCAAATGGCCAGACCTTAATTCGCATGCTGGTACTACGGACTCTCACCCACTGCCCGTCAACAACACTGGTCGTGCTGGCTTCGAGACAGGCTCAGAAGCATCGTTGTCACGGGTCCCATCAATCTCAAATTATTCCACCCCTGATGTTGGTGCCATGGATCCATATGCTGTTCCTCCACTGCCACATATGAACCCTAATCAACCATACCGAGATGACCCAACGCAAAACTTCTACGATCCTTATCGAGGCCCTGTACCAGGTACTTTGGAGCACGGTCCTGGTGTAGATGACTGGTCAGGAGAGAATATTCCGATGACGCAGATGAATGGCCGGACGACCCCAGGACCACACCCTGGGTATAACGATTATGGCGCTCAGCAAACGGCTTATGGCATGGGAAGGGCAGGTTCCCCAGGACCCAGCGCGTACGGAGGTCGAGCATCTCCTGGGCCGCAAGCTGCTTATGGGGGAAGAGCTTCCCCTGGTCCTCAAGCTGCCTACAACTCTGGTAGGATGTCCCCGGCCGCTCAAGCTTCCCTTGATTTCTATGGGGGAAGACAATAGTTATAGCCTCTTTCCGGTGCAAAGGCTTATATCTATACATCGCTTTGGTTCGCGGACAGGAAGTTTAACCGTTATGCTACTAATCCCTTATATATCTCTATGGCCATCTCGTACTTTGACGTTTGTGTGCCTCCCTGTTTTGCTGACACGATTGCTCACAGTTCTTATAGACAGTAATTTTCTTTTCTATCTATCCTATTCCTTTGCATTGCCATTTTTTTTTTTCTCTTGCCTTACTGTCTCTGCATCACACCCTGTCCGTAACCACCGATCAATTTAGAGCAGCGCTTTGTCAATGGAATACTGGAACACTTTCTAGTATTATTTATCCAGACGATCTACCCCGTTTTACCACTTGTGCTCAAAAAATATTTACATATACTGGTAAATCATGATCTGCGCATCCCGAGTTAGGGACAGAACGTAATGGTGAAGGTGTGGGCACCAGCACCGCAACCACGAACGGGCGAATCTTTACCGCAACCCGATAGGTCCTACGAAGGAAACGTTAGCAACTCAGAACAACAGCATCGCTCAACTTACACCGGGGGGATAAGCGTTCTTGCAGCCACAATTGACATTGGTGCACGTAACTGTGTCACAGCCATTCACTGCGATGCTGACAGATTGAGTGAACCCTTGAATGTTAGAGATGTCGTATGCCTGATATCAGAGACCGAGTTGGTCAGCTCGTGTTATTATGAAAGGCCCGTGGAATCTACCTGGGGGGTAAACTGATTGCCTGTGTCAAGATTGAACTCGGTCACAGTGCAGCTCTCCCCTTTAGCGCCACATCTCCCGTTCTGGTTGAATACTCGGCCGTTCCACTGAGCGTTGACGGTCAGGGTCTGCGACTTTCCAGGAGCTAGCTGAGTAGGCTGAGGACCATTGTAAGGGATGGCTGGATTGGGCTTGCAGAAGTTTGAGTCTAAACGATACACTGAGATGTGTAGATAGACTACTAACCACTCCACCAGATCCTGGGGTGTTGCATCGAGGAGAGTATCCGCAGTTAGTGTTAGCAATTACGGGCTTGACAGATGTGTTGCATCGATTACGAAACTCGACTTTGTGGGCGGCGAAGTTAGAGGTTCAGTTAATGATACATGTGAAAGCCCAGTACGACATACATTGATGAGCTTCGCCAACAGCAGCCAGAGCGATGCATGTTATAGCGATCAGAGCCCGAGAGAACATCATTGTAGTTTGAATGAAGGTAGTCCCAAACTTGAAGACTGTATGGCAGAGGTGGGCGGCGCTTTATACCCAGAGAGCACGCACCACCCTTTCCGAAGGAGGCGGTGTATTATTCTTGACTCTGGACCAGCAGAAGCGTTTCATGAGGTTCAGAACCGTGCCGTTTTGCTGCACCATCGGCCTCACCTCCGCTTATATCATGGGATGGGGGGCAACTAGGTGATTACAGCTCCATCTTTGCTCGATCAATCTCCCAATCAGCGGCAGAATGTAGCCGCTCGAAGGAACGATGCTGATGGAAGTCATGGAGCACTTGTATTCATGTGTTCTTGATATGTATCTAGCGCAACAGTTATTTTAAGCTCCGCCAGCCACAAAGACGCGACGCGTACTTTGGTGTTGTTTGTATACCTTCACTTAAGCTTTCAAGAGCCGGCTCTTCTTTTCTGTCTATAACGAGAGATCTTATAAGGACCCAGAAACTTTCTTAACAAGGATGGTCCATGGGCCATCACCCCTTTCTAGGTCAAGGTTAAGTGACACTGAGCGTTCTGCTTCAGCCCCGATCCCTATACCACGTGCTTCAAGAACGTCGTCTGTTGAGCGTTCATGCTCTATACCACCAGAGTCAAGATCGCGTCTTCAGGCCCGTAATGATCTCCATGGCACAAAGGATCTGGCATCGAGTTCGCCGATGGATATCACTGCTCTCTTACAACGGTCTGAGCCTTTGGTTGTAAAGAGTAGATCTGGAAGCGTGCTCTCAAGGGGTTTCATTCTGAAAACAGATCACTACCCATCAGGTACTTATACGCTCTCTACTTAGCTCAGGTACAGTGTTCAGCTCCCCTAGGACGCGCCCTTGATCTTGACCTTAACGTCCATGGCGCCCCAAACTTTAGGGCACCACGGGTGGGCGATTTTAATGTTTTTGGTGCAGCTCAGCCTCGCACTCAAGGTCTTCGGGCTATTCTATCTATTTTGCGCTGCCGTCCGGGGGAGCCGCAGCCATCGCATGTGATCTGGTTTTCAACGCGTGAGGAACCAATCGGTACGTCCAGCCCCGTTACATGAATCGCTCGTTTTCGTGCCAGAAAGAGGCTCGCAATGCTGGATCATACCTCGCCAAAGCTATTTCGCATGAGCTATGTCAAGTAATGTAGTTATTAATCGCATGTGTTCATCCAGTTTACATTTCTGGTCGTCCATTTGTCCTCCGTGATGCTTCTGAACCCAGACGTACACTATCTCTGTCTGATAGGGCAGAAACTTTGGAAGCGATCGAGACGAGGATGAGGAACGACATTCTATCAGAAGCTACAAGGTGAGCATCTGGAGTTCCGAAGCTAAACAACGAGCGTGAAAATATCGGGCCAGATATGGGGGACTAGTCCTGACACATAATGAGATTGGTACATTCACAGAGGTCATCTCCAGGTGAAAGCTCATGCGTGTCCACTAGCTACTGAAGGTGATGAGGGGGCAATATTGCCGACATGGACAGCCGTTGATGTTAATAATGTCAAGACTTCCAGGGAGCTTTGGGAGTACATGAAATCTCAGGGATGGAATGTTGATGTTCGTATCCTTTGCCTTGCAGCCTATCTGACCTCGCTTACAAGCTCCCAGTATTACAGGTAGGCAACTTAAAATGAAGCGTCACCTGCTGGTAATCTACACAATACCCAGAATTCCCATTTCTCCTGACAGACCAATCGAGGTATGCCCCTATCTCATTCCAAGAATGATTCTCATGTCGGTTTAAGGATAATTATCTCGATGCTTATGTTCGAGTGATTCGTGATACGGATCCACTACGAACTTCTCTAGTATTTTCTTGTGGGACAGGTGGCGTACGCACGACGTTTGCGATGGTAGCCGCTTCTCTGGTTAGGAGGAAACAGTTTTTGGCTCGGGGATTGCGAGATCCCCATGCCACCAAGCTGTCACAACTTGGCACGACTCCTACGCCCAGCAGTTCTGGGGTGAGCACGGTTAGTTTTTGAACAAGTCTATCACTTGTCCAGTCCGTTAACATCTATCACCCAGCCAACTCATTCAGTAAGTCTGTTGTCATGTAATTTGATTGCCCGACTTAATTTTTATTAGCAAACAGAAGCTCGGATTTTGCAGACTTTGGAGCATGCGAGTGCCCAGCAGGATCTTAGCAGAACCTTGCTTAGGTTAACTTACCTTCTACAACAATGTGAGTATACGCTTGACACCTTGGAACTTAGAAGCGAACTTCAGGATAGGTCTTCAGAACGGGAACTCGCAATCAGCCATTGAACTGCTTATGGCACAGCCTGTTTTACTGGAGAGTCTGCGCAAGGCCCATGGAGGTAGCTATGGTGTCGTCCTTAGTCTCTTGGGCT
Organism: Calocybe cyanea; assembly: GCA_018851305.1. Lineage (NCBI taxonomy): Eukaryota > Fungi > Basidiomycota > Agaricomycetes > Agaricales > Lyophyllaceae > Calocybe > Calocybe cyanea. The sequence goes on along the minus strand of JABCKL010016769.1, from coordinate 18,593 downwards.
GCTTAGACGACGGCCTGTCGGCGAAGAGGCTCGTAGACCGCATTATTGACGCCAGTATGTCTATTCGCACAGGTTGTTATTTGATAGAGCTGACTCTCTGCTATTCAATAGCCGATCATGTTACAAATCTGCGAGAAGACATACTTAGATACCGGTTGAAGTACTCACTGACAAGCTTGGATGAGGCTGGCGGCGAAGATTTTCTTCGTAAGGCTGTCAAAGCCATGGAAAAATAGTGGAGTGGAACATCCATCATTCGGGCAGGCTGCTCACTTGTCCTCTTATAGCTTCTTCATTATTGCTTTTGCAAGTTATGTTGACAACTCCGAAGTGGACTTTTCACAAAGTTTTTCAGACTGGCTGCAGGTTCTTTCTAAATCCTCATTTTTCCACTGACATACCTAAGTCTTTATTTCCACCAGGCAAGGTCGGAAATCTGGAAGTAAGCCCACTCTTTTTGTTTGGTTAGACGGCGACTTATGATTGACGCTACCTAGCCAAGTCAAGTTTCTTAGAAAGTCGCTTGGCTCAAATATGGACGTCTTCAGCCCTATCAGCGACCTTTCTTCACTTTCGAAATCCAGTTTCAAAGACAGATCTCTGGTTCCTGGGAGGAAGAACGATGCCGCGATTGCTGGAGGACAGATTCTTGGAGACGAGTATTCTGACCATGTAGTCAAGGTGCGCTTCAGGAATGAAATATTAAAGGGTTAATCTGGACACTATTACAGAATCGTAGTGGTATCATTTTACGCGAAAGGTACGGGGTTTCGCTTTGCTATCACTCACTTATTGAGTTCGTGCAGCACGCTTCTGAAATCCGATCAATGGTTGAGTGAATCGAATCACCTAGAGTTTGGCGTCCGGGGCGCAATCAACTTCCGCTCAGTACCTGACACCAATATTTACGCACTTGGTCAACCCTCGATGGCAGCAATTGAGGAAGTAGTGGATCGAGTTAAACAGGGTCATCCTTCAGCTTCACGAATCGTGTGGATTACCCTGAGAGAAGAGCCTATCGTGTATATCAACGGTGCCCCATACTGCCTGAGGCGACAAGACTTCTCCCTACGCAATATGAAAGGTTCGCGTAGTTCTTGTTCATTCAATCTGCTGAAGGAATATGTTACATACTATATCAGATTATGGTGGAATCTCAGCTTCCCGTTTAGAAACGTTAGAGGAGAGATTACGAGATGACGTGATAGCGGAACTGCGTGAGTTTGGAGGAAGGTACGTCCTGCCAAGGTTCAATGCGCCATCGTGCAATAACGCTACCTGTCCTGTTAGAGTACTGCTCCATACGGAAACATCGGACGGTACGATTGTACCAGTGTGGGAAGAAGTTAGAGAGGATGATGTTATTGTGTTGAAGGATGTCATGGCTGCACGGCATCGAGCTGAAGGTGTAGAAGTCCAATATTATCGGGTTCCTATTACGGCAGAACGACCGCCCGACTTTGCTGACCTCACCGACCTGATTGATGTAGTTTTGCGCACATCGACAAGCACTCCTCTTGTTGTCAACTGCCAGCTTGGTCGGGGTCGAAGTACATTAGTATCCGTAAGTAGTTTGTATCAAGTCCGTCATGTTTGCCACGTAATTGACTATACGAATTCTTGAAGATAATTCTATTGTTGCTTAGACAGTGGCTACAGCATCATCGTTTGACGACCACTACCCCGAAGCCAGCCAAACGCTCTATGTCGATGTCGGCTGTCCCTAGTCTCGGAAGTATGGAGTTCATTTCGAACAGAAGGCGCCATTCGTATGCCGTCATCAACAGTGATACACCTACTCATCAAAGATTTGAACTCAATTCTGACTAGACCTTCTGTGTAGATCTCCTTCGAGTCGTTAGAAAAGGTCCCATGGTGAAAAGCATCGTTGATGACGCTGTCGACCAATGCTCTGCTGTTCTGAATGTCAGGGAGGCCATTGAGGAATCTCGTTATAGCGCTGAACAAGCTACAGATGAGAAGCAGAAGCGTGCATTCGCACGGGGAGGTAAAAATTGACTTTCAAGTTGTAAATTATCTCGTCCTTACTGCTCACAGGTTTGCAAAATCTCCGGCGTTATTTTGAGCTTATTATCTTCCAGTCTTATCTACAGTCAATCGAGCCAGACACCATGCGCTCCTTTGAAACAATAGAAAAATACGTTCAGGACAGACCAGGTAAGACGTGCGGGATCATGTAACGTTTATTAACTAATAATATCTCTGAACAGTGATCAAAACGTTTGAAAGAGAGCTCCTTGCAGAAGGCGTTGATGCCTTGAAGCCGCTAGAGAGAACAGACGCCAAGGAAGACATGGCAGATCCAGACGAGGTAACCCAGATCGTTATGAACCGTACAGGAAGCATCTTGTCTGCTTCTACAATCTTGAAGAGCGACTTTTTCCTAAACCTTCAGAAAATGTCACTCCCCGAGTGAGTCCCTGACATTTGAGGATCATGTTGTCTTTAACTCCCTTCACATCAGGCGGATAGAAGGATCGCCCAATTTCAGGCGTGCACCATTGCAACTACGATCCTTGACTGGCAAAATTCATGACAATCAGACGATGGTATGCGGAAGGTGAGCAAGGCAGCTGTTGTATTGTCAGTCAGCTGATCATGCATCTGTCAGTGGTATGCCCACAGTCGAAGGGCATGTTATTTTGTTGATTTTCATGTTTCAAACTTTCTTAACGTGGACTTCTTGAATGTTCACCAGCTACAAACGTGCTCTGCAGAGGGTTGGCGCCGGCCCGCGCGGGATGAAGACAGTGTTTTGGACTTCTCTGCGGGAGGTACGCGCTGCTGGCATGTTGATCAGTTTGGGAGCACTTCCTAACTTGTGTTTAGGAGCCTGTCATTTATATTGCCGGGCGGCCTCACGTCCTGAGACTTGTCGACCGACCAATGGAGAATGTAGAGTGCGTTCTTTTCAAATAACTACACTCAACCTCTTCAGTGATCATTACCTAGAGCAACTGGGATTACCACAACTGTGGTAGAGGGTATGGAGGAGAGCTTCAAGAAGGACGTTCTTCGTGAACTCAAGTCCAGCGGCGGACGAATATTACTTCATGATGAAGTGGAAGAGCGGCCGGGTCACTTTGTAATCGTACCCATCTGGGAAACTGTTTCTGAAGAAGACATCTTGACACCAAAAGGTGTAATCGATATGATCAAGGAAGAAGGTTACAAGGTGTGTCGTGTGTCTCTGCGTCTTGTAGCGTGTTATAAGCTCAGTCGTTTAGATTGACTACGCTCGCGTTGCGATCGTGCGTTTATCTCTACGAAAGTTTGCGACAAGTATACTTAAACGCTTTTGTGGTAGACGGATGAACAAGCTCCTCTGCCCGCTGCGCTTTGGCAACTTCTTGAACGCGTCAGAGGTGGCCTACCACAAGCTGACGACTTTGTCTTCAATTGCCAAATGGGCAGGGGACGCACCACGACGGGCATGGTTACTGCGTGTCTAATATCTTCTATACTAGATTCACCCGGGACAAAAGACGAGGCTGTACTCGAAGAAGGCGGATATACCTATGATTCCATTGACGGCCCATCTGAAGAGGACGCTTATTTACAAGGTATATCCTTTTCGCCTGCACGTCATACTCAATGAGCAGTGATAATAACCGCTCTTCTTAGGGGAGTATAAGACCATTCTACAGCTTGTTGGGGTGCTCTCGCACGGGAAACTCGCTAAGCGGCTGACAGACAAGGCTATAGATCAGATGCAAGATGTGCAGAACCTTCGAAGGGCTATCTATGAGTGAGGGGTCGCTTTTTTTACAATCGTCTGTCATGGCTTATAATTCGTCGCTGAAGCTACAAACTCAAGGCAGATGCTTGTGAGAAGAGCAGCGCCAAGGAACGTAAACTACTTGCCGTCACTGTGAACTACCTGTATGCCCTTTCCTTTACGAGTCGATATTGAGTTACTAATCGTAAACTGACATAAGATACCGCTACGGTACACTCATAGTATTTGCAAACTACTTGATAGAGTCGAGGAATTCTACGGAGCCTGTAAATACATTCCCTGAGTGGTTGCTCAAGCATAGGGAGATAACGAAGTTGTTGGAGAGAAAGTCTTTGGATTAAAGAAACATCTGTAATGTTGTAGTGTATTACTCTTTGCCTGACCGGAATGCCGGACCGCTCGCCTATCAAATAACCAATGCCACTCTAGTTTCCAAGTGTCTGCGACACAACAGAGAGGCCATCTATGCTACCTCTCTGTTTTGCTTATTATTGCTCCGGACACGGTGAGGAAATTTGTAACAGCCAGCGTGCAAGCTCTCAATATATCCACCCATTAGGTTACGGGCACGCAACGCGTGTCTCTGCATTCGCGTCCCACCTCTTAAACCTATGCGCAGAAGAACGACCCACCGTATATATCGTATCCTCGGCGCCAAAACACGTTTTTTCAGACAGCATCGCTTTGGGCGCTTTGTATCGCCATGCCGAAATAGACCCTGTGATTGTACAACCACTGGCGTGAGTGACGTATCAGCGAAGGAGGCAGGGACGACTTCAAAGAACCAGCTGACCCAGTAGAAAACAAACAGGTACCGCGTGGATCGCCAAAAAAGCATTGAAGTGCTGAAATCATTCTTCCATCGGAAGCAAACTATCCTAGATGCGGAGTTGAGGTGGCTGATAGACATCAAAGCGGACGCTGTTCTGAGTGACGCGGCTTTTTTGGGCTGGTATGTCAAAATTTGGACACATTCTATCATTGTACCAATCGGTGATTTCGAACAAGCTTGGCGGCCAAGGCAGCGGGAATTCCTTCGGTTTTGATCACCAACTTTACGTTCGATTCTGTTTACAGCTACCTCTCCACGACTCTGCGCCAAGTGGACCTAGAGCTATCTACTCAATCAAATTTCCTTAGCCCTTTTGCATCCGTGGACAATTTATTCAGCTCAGCACCAGATATACCTGTCATTCCAGAGGAGCTTGAGCCTCTTGTGACGCAGATTTACGATGGCTACCGTTGTGCGGACCTCCTTTTCCTCTTACCTGGTTATATACCTATACCCTCATTCTCCTCATTTCCTTGTCTTCCATCACCCGCTTGGGTTGATGTGTCTTCAAACAGATTCCACCCGAACATCATAGACCTTCTCAGAACACCCTCTTCGTTCGACGTGCCTCCAAGTATAATATGCAAGGTTACTCCGAAACTTTTGCGTACCGTCATTTCTGCCCCCCTCCTCGTTCGACCGCCATCCTCTGTGCAATCTGTGTACAGACCTGAAGGTCGTTCCGCATTTCTCTCATCAATTGGAATTCCTCAAAACCTCCATGACCCGACTCGCACGAAGATACTCATCGTCTCTTTCGGAGGGCAGGTCTTCCGCGCGCCGAGCCGGTCTGCGAGCAGGAGCGCAAGTCAACGCAGCTCACCTATACCATCATATTATAAACTCAATGATATCAAAACCGACACTAGACCCGATATATTAGCTACGCCCCTCAGTCGGAGTAGCTCTGACTCAGACAGCCCGCCTGACAAATATCCTGGTCTATCTCTTGGGCAACGTCCAGCGGCGTGCCTCGCGACCCAGTCACATATTTATATACCAGGTGCTCCACCAGCGTCCCTACCATCATCTTCCTCGAGTACCACCTTCAACGTTCCTGAGCTCATACCGAAGCCACACGTTATCCCTGATGCTGCTGAATATCGGACGGCATCCCCAATTGAGCACATGGAGGATGAAAACGACCCATTTGAGCCCCGTCTTTTACCTGATGAGTCATGGATTGCGATCGTGTGCGGAACGTCGAAGGAGCAGTGGAATGAAGGCGACCCAAGTTCAACGGGGCTACCGGACGGGTTCTTTGTTGCTCCGAAAGACGTGTACATGCCCGATCTAACGGCAGCGGGCGATGTCCTGTTAGGCAAACTGGTGAGCATATTTGGGTTTATATGGAGCGGGGCTCGTGCTTGGCGACCTTGGGCGTCATTATGAAGCCTTCCTGTTATCAGACTTTTTGCTGATATGCCTTTTCAGGGATATGGTACGGTGTCAGAATGTGTCGATTCATGTACACCTTTCGTCTATGGTGACCTTCTCTGTGGAGCTTGTTATGACTTGTTCTGATAACAAATACTTCTACAGTGTCACGACCCCTTTTCATAGAGGAGCATGGGTTGCGACTCTTACTTGATCGAGAAGGTGTTGGAGTCGAGCTTTCCCGGCAATCGTATGAGGCGGGAGAGTGGGCTAGGGCAGTGGAAGAGGCGTGGATCCGCGGGAAAGAATCTAAGGCTCGTAAGCGGAGAGATAAGTTGATCGGGCGGGATATCGATGATAGGAAGCAGGAGGGCCTTGATATGGCAAGAAAGCTTGTCGCATGGACCCACAGCTGGCGTGAGTATCACATTAGTAATTCAGATATAGATGATCAGGAGACTTGCACTTGACATCGTGTCAGTAATAGGATAAGAAGGACATATAGTAGTAGATATAGACTAGTTTCCTGTCTCTTTTTCAACGTATCTCGCCTCAAGTACTTGAAGTAAGTACTCCGCTATGGAGCTTTGTTAAATGTGCCTGACATGAGCCAACCCTGCCAGTCTCTGACACGTGGTCTATTTGCTAAATGGGTCGAAAGCCAGTAAGTCATCTCAGCAGTCCAGCACCGGACCATACATCTTGGTCTTGACCGTCATCCATGTCCTCTCCATCGCAGCCTGTAGCTATCAAGAGCCCTCCTGCTCGTCAACAGGATCTCCCTGAAGGTGCTACTCCTGCTTCGTTCGCTACTCCAGCCGGCACGCCCAATTTACATGCTCTGCGCGCCCAATACGCTGGAGCTACTCCACCAAATATACCTCGTTTACCTCGCCGGAACTCAAACCAGCATGCAGGAACACCCAATATCTCTTCTTTGGTCCCTCAAGCAGAGTTTCCATCATCGCTTCCCCGGAATCAGCTAGCAGCGGGTGGCATCAGTTTAGCAAAGAACGCAAATGCTGTTGAAAGTGGGACAGAAACACCTCCAATTGACCTGGACGGACTCTCTGACGAAGATAAGGCGAAAGTGCTGAGACGCCATCTCATGTTCAAGAAGGAGCGCGAGGGAAGTTCCCCGAATGACTCTGGGGATGACGCTGGATCTGAGCATCGTGCATTTACCAATGCGCTAACCTCCCGCCGGCCATCATCTTCGGTTCATCCAGAGCATGAACCTTCGGAACCGTTCCCAATTCCGTATGACGCACCTGGTGCAGACGTGACGTGAGTCGTCTCTTTTGAGTTTGAGCCATTTTTGCTGCCGCCGGGAAGAATCACTCATTATTCTCTTGGACCAATCTTCTACAGACATGACATTTATAAGTGGCATGCAGGTGTTAGTAGAGGTCGAGCCCGCGCAGTATCCTTTGCGGGACCAAGCGTGCAGCCAGATCCAGCATTCGAGCACATACACGAACCTGGCGGCTTTCGTAGGAACTACGTACTCCTCCGTGCCAATGAGCAAGGGACCGAAGAACCTCGTATTCTGAACAATTTCATCGACTTTCTCTACCTCTTTGGACATTTCGTGAGCATCCCGCCCCCTATCGCTCGGAATTCACTATTGACGGTAACGACAGGCAGGTGAAGATCTTGAGGAAGAGGAAGAAGAGAAGGAAGACGACGTGGAAGAGGCTGCCACTCGAACTCCGGTCACTGCAGGCTTGTCGGATATTGCAGAGGATACCCCTCTTCTCAGTTCATCGCCTTCGAGATCACGTTCCCGGCGTCGACGTATGTCTGTCGGCCCCCGTGGAACTGCAACCGTTACACAGGCCGTTCTCATGGTATGATCTGGTGCCTCGTCACCTGATGTTCCGCTTTGGACTAATTCTTTTTCATCCCAGCTGCTCAAGTCATTTGTGGGGACGGGCGTCTTGTTCCTGGGAAAGGCGTAAGCCCCATCAATTCTTCTCTTCGTTCGCTGAGTTTGATTTTTTGTCAGATTCTATAATGGCGGGCTCTTCTTCTCAGCCCTGACCTTCGTGGCGATCGCTGTCATTTCGCTCTATTCATTCCTTCTTCTAGTAAAGACTAAGTTCGTTGTGTCTGGCAGTTTTGGCGGTATGTATCAGGGGGTGGGAATTTCCCATCATATGTGCTGATCTTTGATGCTAGACATTGGTGGAACTTTGTATGGCCCTTGGATGAGATACCTCATACTGGGCTCGATCGTTCTGTCACAAGTGGGCTTCGTCGCTGCGTACACAATCTTCGTTTCCCAAAACCTTCAAGTATGCTTTTCCCGATTTCTTTCATGATATACTCCATCTCATGATGTATAACAGTCATTCGTCTTGGGCATCACAGAATGCACAAAGCTTATTCGTGTTCAGTACTTCATCTTGATGCAACTAATCATCTTCCTTCCGCTTGGTCTTGTTCGAGACATTGCCAAACTTAGTACGACGGCACTTGTCGCAGACGCTTTCATCCTCGCGGGTCTGGTGTATATCTTCAGCTCGGAAATCTCGTTGATCGTCGGCAGAGGAATTGCGGATGTAAAAGCATTCAACCCGAGGGACTTCCCGCTATTCATTGGGTGCGTCTCCTCTCCAAATCATGAGAGACATTGATGTACATGTCCTTGCGATTAGCACCGCTGTGTTTTCTTTCGAGGGCATCGGACTTGTATGATTTCCTCGAACTTTGCCTACATCTTCGTAGCTCAATCAGTTTATTAGATCATCCCAATCACAGACTCAATGCGCGAGCCGCACAAGTTTCCCGCTGTTCTGACAGGTGTCATGGCCTTTTTGACGAGTATGTCATTCATCACACCGCGCGCTATAGAAACCACTCTGAATTATTCTTCTAGTAATATTCGGTGGCGCCGGTGCTCTCGGATATCTTACCTTTGGCTCTAAAGTCGAGACGGTTGTTTTAGTAAACCTCAACTCCGAGAGCAAGATGGTTCAATCTGTGCGGTCTTTTTCTTCTCTCCTATAACAGCACTTGCCTTAAAATTGAATTTAGGTTCAGTTCCTTTACTCTCTCGCTATCCTCCTTTCCGTCCCGCTTCAGTTCTTCCCCGCCGTCCGTATCCTTGAAAACGGCATATTCACCCGTAGCGGCAAGGCTGACATACGAGTCAAGTGGCTGAAGAATACTTTCAGGTTTGCTATGGTCATGGTGTGTACTGTCATCAGCTGGTTCGGTGCAGCAGACCTGGATAAGTTCGTTGCGCTCGTCGGGTGCTTTGCTTGGTATGATCTTGAGCTCTTCAGAGTTTTTCCTGGCATCTAAATTACCGTGCGATTTTGATTAGCGTACCCTTGTGCTACGTCTACCCGGCGATGCTGCATTACCGCGCGTGTTCAAAAACCAAGAAAAAGAAACTAGCAGACATTACGCTCATCGTGTTCGGCTTAGGCGTGTTTGTTTATACGACAGTGCAAACTGTACGAGTACGTCAACTCGAATCCTCGCACGTCAATCACTCCATTGATTTATTCGTTTCTAGCTGATGGCAGCACCCTCTGTCGGTCCACCCAAATTTGGCCACTGCGAGCCAACTACTAGACTGCCACCATCAGCATGAGCCAGGACTTGGAGCAAATTCTTTCTCTAGATTAACTCTTGAGATTTAGATTTACGCCAATCATGACTGCTGAGTCACTTTTAGATCTACATCAACACATATGTGCTTTCATAGTTACTATTAATACAGGTTACTGTACATATAGATCATCGTCGTTTACTCGTTTGCAACTAGGCACGGGTTATCAAAACCTATAAACATCACCCTTCTTCCGCTTCCTGTATCCTTTTTCTCAATAACTCTCTTGCGACAAGTATCTAGCCATACCTGGCGCCTCCACTCAGCACTGCACCGCACCACGTAGTCGCAATACTTCAAGTTTGAAGCTTTCAAGCTTCAGCAACACACCACAGCTGGCTATGGTCCCGTATATTTTTGACAGCGACTCTGAACAAGCTGTAACTGCAACGTCCACAAAACCAGATTGTACACATAATATTGTGGGAACGAAAAGCATTCTATGATCAAAAGGCATCATCTACCGACGCCCCACGTCTGCTTCGTGAATTGCTATATATACTGGCCTTTTGACAAATTACCACTTCGTCAGATTACAGCATCCACTCATAATCCACCCCTAAACGACTTGCAACCACTGACCATGCTGGAATTTTATCACAATCCCAGCTCATTATTACTAGATTCGGAAAAATATGACGAATGAAATCGGCAACCAAGCGTGGATTATATATTGGTGAGACGAGGACATTGAGCTTTGTTAGCTTAAGACCTTGGCCAGAGGTGCGTAGATGTCGGGAGATTTTTTTTGCGGTTGCGTTAAACATAATGGCTAGAAATGTTATGAAGGGGCAGTTTCGAGCAAAGGATGTAAGACATGCAATTGTAAGTGTGATATCATCTGAACATGCATCCTCTTCATGTGCGTCGCGATTGTACAGACGGAACTCCCGAAGGTGAGGCAACGCTTCTGTTAAAAGTTCTATGTCTTGGTCAGCTATGTCGTAACCGCCCAAGTGTGCAAGCTCGACATGGGTAAGCGCTGGGAAGCCGTCTGCGAGTGCAGAGAAGAAAGCATCAGACAGTGGCACATTCTCGGAAGGGTCGCGGTAGAGGTTCAATTCGTTTATTTTCAACTTTTCAAGGCTATGAGAAGAACCTTCAAGAGACTCAAGAAGTCTCATCCAGTCTTCCTCTTTGGGCGATTCTTCGGACGATTGTTCCTCGAGAATTGCAAGAGATAACTTTCGAAGGCCGTCCACAACCGAAAGGGATTCGAAAAATTGGATGGCATCTGATATTATGTCAAACTCGATCTTGATTTCTTTGAGCATGGGAAAATGGAGAGGAGCTGTTCCTAGGCAGGGTATATCATCGTCGGGGAAAAATTGGCCGAAATTAACGGATCGTAGTTTTGTACAATGAGAAAGTGCTCGAGTAAACTCAGGCGTCACGAGGCCATCTCTTGAGACGAATCGAGACAGGTTCGGCCAGTTCGAAAGAGCATCAACAATTGCTTGCGTATCCTCCGTTTCATAGGAACATGAATCCAAGTGAAGGGATGTAAGACGTGGACATCGGGTAGAGAAATTCACCAGCTCTGAATGCTCAGAAGGCCCGAGCGTGACGGAAGTCAAGTTGGCAAAACAAAACAATGCATCGAACTGCATTAGCCGTTCTTCAAAGTAGCCAACAACACGTAGATTTGGGAAAAGAGTGGTGCCTGCAAAGACATGCTGTAGGGCCTCCCAAACAGCTAGGGCAACAGACACGTCGTCCTTTTCAGTTTTCTGCCCATAGCATTGCACGAGATATCCATACTTTTGCATGATCGCAGCGTCTGAGGGTGATATGAGACGAGCCAATTCCTGGAAAAAAATCAGAAATGAATCAGAATGTCCAATAAAAATGGCATGCACTGCACCCACAAACTCCTTTCGGTAATGTTCACTTGAATGTTCATCGTCATTGGACACCTTCCAAAGGTCCCGTCCTGCACATTTTATTACGGGTGTAATATCGGGAATGAACTTCCAAAGGTTTTCGAGTGCTGGCCGTTGGAACTTTTGGCAGGTTTGAGCCAAAGCCAATAGCTGTGATCTGCGTGTCGACCAGTGCCCCTTCTTACAGTCACCGCAATCAACTTCGTTACAGATAAGCTGAAGTATCTCCGGAACACGTAGGCAGTGATGCATTCTGTGGGTGTAGCGCCAATAAGAGCTGAGGTGCCGTTCGAACCTAGATTCTGATTTGGCAGTGGGTGGCGGCCAAGGGCAATAGTGAAGCACCTGCTTGAGCACTTAAGCTATAAATACTAAAGCAAAGTGACGGAAGGCTTCGCGATTACCGTGGTGCTCAGGGAAAAAAAGTTAACAGGAAGGTAAAATTACATAAAAGTGAACCGCCATAATCGCTTTCCCACTACTCCGTGTTTCGGGACTTCACATACAGATGGGCTGGTGCCACCAAAGAATACTTCAGGAAACATTCCATCCTTCAGTAACTTGAGTGCCAAATCTACAAGATTATCCAGAGGCGCACCTACTATCGGTACAGCCTGAGGGCTCCCGTCGGTCCATATATTGCTCCGCGTAACCCTGATACCGATGAGCACTGTACGTCAACATCAAGTCTTTGTTGTCTTGTTGCATATGACCCACCGCCCCATTTTCAGCCAATGGCAGAATTCACCCAAATTTGGGCATCAAGTCTCTTCTAAATTTAATTTAACTCTTATCTGGCATCCCACGGCATTGCCGCGCTGCATAATCGCGATAACGCCACAAACTTCAGCTATGCCTCAGATCCTTAAGAGCGACAAATCCGTCTCCTAGTAGCATTTCAATTAAGGCTGCAAATCTAAAACCAACTTCCAGACTTGCACCTTGTTTTGTACCATACCAGGAATACTGCAAAATGATAGAATTCGTTCTGCCACCAATTCGTACGGTAGATGTACAAGGCTCGATCACTCACACATGCTAGACTTCTAAATACCCTTCACCTCATCAGATTATCCACAACGCGCCTGTCACCCTTAAAGATCTGGCAACCACTGACCAATCTGGAACTTGCTCCTGATTCCAGCTAATAAGTTCCAGATTCAGGAAGATACTATGAAGAAAACCGGAAACCAAGTATGGATTATGTATGGGTGAGGCGAGTACGCCAAGTCTTCTCACTCTCAGGCCTTGGCCAGGGCGGCGGAGTAGTCGCGAGATTTTTTCCGCGGTTGCATCAAACATAATAACTAGACATGATAAGAAGGGGCAGTTATGTGCAAAGGACGCGAGACACGCAATTGTGGTCGTGATTCTTTTTGAAGATGGCGAATCGTGTTCGTGTGCATCACGACTGTACAAACGGAAGTCTTTGAGCCGAGGCAGCGCTGCTGTGAAACGTTCTAGGTCTTCGTCAACTATGTCGTAACTACCTAGGTGGGCAATGTTGATATGCGTGAGCATGGGGAAGCCGTTTGCGAGTGCAGAAAGTGGCGCATATGGTAATACTGCATTCCTGGAGGGATCGCGGTAGTGATCTTCGGTTATACGAAATTCCTCAAGGCAGCGAGAGTTTTTGAGAGACTGAATGACTCTCAGCCAGTCTTCCTCCTCGAGAGGCTCTTCGCCAAAAATGTCAAAGGCCAGACTTCGGAGGCTCTTTATAGCAGAAAGAGAATCCATAAATTGGATAGCGTCGGAGGCCCTGTCAAACGTAACCTTGATTTCTTCTAGCACAGGAAAACCGAGGGGAGCTGTTCCTGGGCAAGGTATCACAAGCCCCTCATCGACAGAACGAAATCGATCAAAAGAAGCATATCGTAGTCCTGAACAGCGGGAAAGTGTGTGTGTAAATTCAGGCGTCACGATACTTTTGGTCGAAGTGAATCGAGACAGGTTCGGCCAGTTGGACAAAGCCTCAGCAATCACTTGTATAGTCTCAGATTCGTAAATCCATGAAACCAGGTGGAGGGATGTGAGACGTTGGCATTGAGCAGAGAAGTTTACCAATTTTGAATACTCGAATTCCACAGAAGGCCCGAACGTGACGGAAGTCAAATCGGCGAAACTGAACAATGCATCAAGCTGCGTTAGCCGTTCTTCGAAGTAGCCAAAACCGCGTAGATTCGGGAAAAGAATGGTGCCTGCAAAAACATGCTGTAGGGCTTCCCATACAGCCGGTGCGACTAGGACAGCGTTCTTTTTCATTTCCTGGCCGTAGCGTCGCACGAGAGATGCATACTTTTTCATGATCACAGTGTCTTGGGGGGATATGGACAAGCTAAATGCTTGAGGGGAAAAAAAGTTAGAATCCGGCCGTAACTTCCAATAAAGAGGCCAGGTTCTGAACTCACAAACTCCTCTTCGAAGCGATATCCTTTGAAATACCCATCGTCATTGTACATCTTCCATAGATCCCTCCCAGCACACTTTATTACAGGAGTAATGTCAGAAATGGACTCCCAAAGGTTTTCGAGCGCTGGCCGTTGAAACATTCGGCAGGTCTGAGCCAAAGCAAACAACTGTGAGGTGCGTGTCGAATAGCGTGGCGAATAGAGACCCCTCCCATATACATTTTCATCAACTTTGTGGCATATGAGCCGAAGTATCTCTGGAACGCATAGACCATGATGCATTCCGCAAATGGAGCGCCTACTACAGAAGTTAACACTGTATTGTTCCTTGACGCTAGATCCTGATTAGGAGGGTGCCAAGCAAAGACCTCCCGCTTGAGTACAAAAGTGCTGGAGTAGCGGACCAGAAGGCCTTCAGTTGGTCATAGACCTTGATAGAAAGATAGGTTTGACAAAGCAAATCCGCAGAACTGTAGACTTAGATGAAATACCTGATAGCGGACTTTGTACGCATGTAAGCTACTGCCGTCCCTTGCTGTCTTTTGGCAGGTGGGAATGGTGTTGCCACCAGATTGGATTTAGAAACTTCCAGCCCACGGACCCTCTGCTGCGCCTGTACGACTATTCCCCCTTCATCGTAGTATTCATTGACTTCGGGTTAACCTAGTGCTGTAGATGTCGAACTATTGCTTATGTACAAACGAAAGTCTTTGAGGCTAGGTGGTGCTTTTTTAAAACCTTAACGACACCCTCGAAAAGGTCACAGCGTCTAGAAATTCAATCGATTTGAACTCTCGTTTATATGAAGCGGCCGAGGCAGCCAACAGGGATTGCAAGACTCTAGAAATTGAACAATCTGAATGCCATGTACCCAAAAGGGAGGCGGAACTGTGTAAAATTTGGCAACTTCTTTGGAGTTTGGAGGAAAGAGAGTTGATGGTGTGTTGTGTGAAGACCTTTAACGGCGAATATCATTTCAGGAGGCAACACGTTTAAAATTGTACGAGATCGTTCGGGGAATGTTGTAAAATGCACAGAGTTGTCTTGGACGAGTCGATCAATAGCGGTTAAATGGTCCCCACTAGGCTATTTAGAGGGATACTTTAAATCTATTATGAAGCGATAAGTGATAAATTGAAGGTAGCTGACTGTACTCATGCTCCTGCTCCGATAGCCAACTCATCCTTTTTGAACCGCTCAGCTTCTGCCTTTCCGTCTCCCTTGCACTTCAACATCATTGGAAGCCACTTTGCGATCGCCGTCCATTTTTCGTGCCTTGCTTTGAGCGTATCCAACATCTCTTGTTCACAGGCCGAGGTGTTCCAATATACTTCGTTAGCGACAATAGAGCAGCTTGATGGACAAAGATAACTGAGAAAATATGCGACTGGGGCCTCTTCTTCTATGATCGAGACACCCAATGAAAGGCGACAAAGCACGGATAATTAGTTTGAGGCTCGAGGTTGACAGTAGTCGCGTTGAGAAATAGCTTGAGTTCCCGGAGCTTAAGGCAATGATGTGCGAACGGGAGAAGAGCATTGAGAGTCAATTCGGAGTGGTCAATATGAAATGGTGCGTAGTTCAGGGATATTGATTGGGCTCCGGGCCAGGCCATAGCGATCTCTTCGATATCGACAAGTTGTAGTCGCAGTGGGTAATGATGACGGATATCAAAACCAACGAGATCTAGCCTGAGGAGCGGGCGAAGATGGTCAATTGTTATACAATTCCCTTCTTGATAAGCTTCAGCTGTGAACATGCTCGAGTTAACATACGACTCCAAGCAGAGCGATCGAAGGTGCTGGCAGTTCTCGGCAATCGCCATATTCAGATTGAGGAACGCGTCAGGTAATTCGAAAATTAGAAAGCAGTTGATTCGTAGATCTGTTAGATTTTTGGGGCCAAAAGGGTCGAGTAAAAATGCTGCCGCGTGATGAAAGGATACTAAGAAGTGAAGTTTGTTGAGCATCTGATAAGCCCCTTCATGTAGCAGAGGATTAAAGTTAGCTATATCACTTGAGGCCCCCGCAGCTTTTCCCACCATTTGAAATGAGATCGACTCCAGCTTTTGATTACGAGAAGCAGCTCCAGCGATTTCTGATGTAAAGCAGAGACGAGGAATTTTGAGCTTTCGAAGCTCGGCTAATTTGAGTAAAAGGTCTACAACGTGCGGCTCAATCAATTTGATTGCAAACTGCAGGCGGAGGTCAAGGTCGGTTAGGTCTGGCATTCTCCCACTAACGTCCTGCAGGAAAGAGGGAGTTCCTGAATGGTGGCTGGGTAACCGGATAGTAAAAGACTTGACGCTTCGATGCATAAAAATTGTGCATGACCATAGATATTCGAGCGGTGCGTCCCACTCCAAGGTGTGGATGTTTGGCAGTATGTTAAAGCTTGTTCGAGACCTCCCAATTTCGTTAAATGCGTCGCTATGAATGAATTTGGCTTTAGTTGCTACATAAGATAGGCACTTGACTCTGTAGCGGTAACGGTCGAATGTTTTCCAGTCGTCGAATTCCAGTGCCCGAACAAACTTTTGAGGGAAAATTTCAGCCGACATTTGCTTGAAGATCCTCTAAAAAGACTTACAGCATAACCATGTTGTTTTTTCAACGGCGCGAGAATTCGTAAGAGGTGGGTAATGTCTTGAACATCATGCCATAGTAAATCCAGTGCTATGTCTGACCAGCGTTTACATACTCTAGCACAAGACGCATTGGAAGCGTTGTCTAGAAATCGAAGGATGAAATGGAGTAATTCTGGTGTGACCAATACTTGTAAAGCCTGGAGGCCGGTTTTTGTTTTCAAAGGATCCATGCAGGTCTTGAAAGAGCTGCGGCGGGCTGTCTCACAAAAATGTTTTGAACTGGTCACCTGATCTCTCTGAAGCCAAAGGTGACCTTCCAAATCGGCCATATGAATGTCAATCGTGATTCGATGCCCCATCAGCGACGACGTTCTGATTTGGAAAGTTGACTACCTTCCTCATGTCATCGTAGTATTCACTGACTTCGGGTTAACCTAGTATTGCGGGCGTCGAATCGTTGCTATGTACAAATGAAAGTCTTTGAGGCGAGATAGTGCCTTAACGACTCTGTCGATTATGTCATGGCGTCCAGAAATTCAATCGGTTTGAGCTCTCGTTTTGAATAGAAAGCGGCGTGAGGTGGCTAGTAGGGATTGTGAGACCAGAAATTGAATAATCTGAACGCCATGTACTTAAAAAGGGAGTCAGAACATCCAGAACTGTGTAGGGTTTGGCATTTCAGCGTCAGCTTTTTTCAGAGCTTGAGGGAAGGAGGTTTGATGTTGTGACGTATGAGGACCGTGCTTGATTTTAACGGCGCATGCCTTTCCAGGAGGCTGCAGGCAACACCTTAAAAAAGAATTGTACGTGATCCCGTGATTCTATTGAATGTTGTGGGGTGCACAGAGTCGCCTTTGACAGTTCAGATCGTTCGATCGATAGCAGTTGTATGTTCCCCACTAGGCTATTTGGGGAGGGGGTGTTAGGAAATTATTATGAACCGACAAGTGATATATTGAAGATAGCTACGCACTCATGCTCCTGTCCCGAAAGTTGGCCCGTCCCTTTCGAACTGCCCAGCTTCTGCCCTTCCGTCTCCCCTACACTTCAGCAACACCGGGAACCACTTCACAACCACCGTCCATGCTTTGTTTTGAGCATATCCAGCATCTCTTGCTTACAGCTTGAAGTGTTCCAATGTACTTGGCTGGCGATAATGAGCAGCTTGACGGACAAACATAGCTCAGGAAATATGCGACTGGGGCCTCTTCTTCTACAATCGAGACACCCAATGAGAGACGACGAAGCCTGGAGAAGCACAGATAAGTGGACTGCTTATCTCGAGGCTCGAGGTCAGCGGTAGTCGCGTTGAAAAACAGTTCGAGTTTCCGGAGCTTAAGGCAATGACGTGCAAACGGGAGAAGAGCACTGAGAGTCAATTCAGAGTGGTCAATATAGAATGGTGCTTAGTTCAGGCCTACTGATTTGGCTCCAGGCCAGGTCATAGCGATCTCTTCAATATCAACAAGTCGCAGTTGCAGTGGGTAATGATGATAGGTAAAGAAATGGACGAGATCTGGTCGTTTGAGAAGTGAGCGAAGATGGTCGATTGTTATACAACTCCCTTCTTGGTAAGTTTCTGCTGTGAGCTTTTTAGAGTCGGCATTAGACTTTCAACGAAGCGATCGAAGGTCTTGGCAGTTCTCGGCGATCGCCATATTCAGGTCGAGAAAAGCGTCAGGTAATTCGAAATCTAGATAGCAGTTGAGCCAGAGATCTGTTAGATTTTGGGGGGCAAACGGGTCAGCTAAGAATGCTGCCGCATGATGGAAGGATGCAAAGAAATGAAGTTGATTGAGTATCTGATAAGCCCCTTCATGCAATAGAGGGCTGAAGCGAGCTATATCCTCGTGCTTTGGTCACGACTTGAAATGAAATTGACTCCAGCTTCTGATTACGAGAAGCGGCTTCAGCAATTCCCGATGTAAGGCAGAGACTAGGGAGTAGGAGTCTTCGGAGGTTGTTGAATGTGAACAGGAGGTCCACAGCGTGTGGCTCAATCAACCTAATTGCAAATTGCAGACGGAGGTCGAGGTCAATTAGATCTGGCATTCTCCCACTAACGTCCTGCAGGAAAGGGGTGATCCTTGAGTGGTAGCTGGATAACCGGATCGTAAAAGA
>JABCKL010016768.1:35362-47445 GCA_018851305.1 Calocybe cyanea | reverse complement strand
ACAGCGAAACATGAGGGCGTTGTGATGGTAACATAAAATCCCATTAAGGAATAGATAGACCCAAAAACACACAAATCCCATAGTTTCTCCGCAATAATTTTATGCATTGTCCCCAACGTCGTCAATAACAGGTTTAACCGGTATTGTCTCTGTCGCAGGAGTATCTAAATTTGCCGTATTATCTGCAGTACCAGGAGCGTTAGGCTCGTTGTTGGCTCCTACCCGCGACCGCAAGCTGAACCAGTTGAAGGAAGCAGGTTCGACGAAATGTCCCTCGCCAGTCTGAACAGAGAACTCAAGATGAGGACGTTGAGCAGCTAAGCGATGCGTAACCACGTGGCATATCAAAACGATGACGATAATGAAGATGATGATCATTGTGCGCGCTCTCAGAGAAAAGTTGGAAGATTTTGCTGATGATGATGTGTAAGACGTCACGCGTTCGCGTAGAGTGGGTTTCGCGGGCGGAGCCATGAATGCAATGGCGAAGTCACGGTCAGAAGAAGGAGATGACGGAGTCACGATGATGGCAGGAAGAGCTGATTTTTCCGTCTTGAGTGGCAAGGAGAGATCTAACGTATATCGACGTGTCTACGTTAGAAAGATGGAGACATCGACAGGTATTGGACACACCGAGAGGAGGAGGAATCAGCGTGTAATCCAGTCGGTGAGGCAGCTTGTGTAAACGGGGACCTTTTGGAAGTGTAAGATAGGGGAGGTCAATATATTCGAGCAGACTGACCAAGACGAGGAGACATTGCGAATAAAGAAGAAAGGGTGAGATAACGCAATATCAAGTAGGACCTTAAGGATCCTTTTGGTGGGTTGGCTGAAAAGAGCGTGTGTAGTAAAGAGCGAATTTGTATTAATATAAAGCGTCAAAAGGGGCTGTTAAAGGCGGCTTTGACGAGGGAAAGAGGCTAGTAAATAGTATGTACTTAGGGGAGGGCGAGGCTGTTGATGGAAGAAGACAAACGAAAAAACTGGTTACCCGGCAACAAATTCAATGATGACATGTATTTGTCTCTTGTCATCCCCCTCATGATGGCTCTTCTACTCGAATCTTCACTCTTCAAGGCAATTCAGACACCGTCCAACTCTACTATTACTTCCTCAGCATCCTATATTCTTTCCATTGTTTCTCTTCATAGCCGTTACGCCGCTTCTGCTTCCGCGCCATCCAATACCATTGATCTCTATGATAAATCAACTTTGCAATGCGTGCAAACACTCCCCGGACATGATGTCGCTACCACATCATTGCATGCCGTTGAAAATGTTTCAAGAACATACGGAAGAACGCTCATGTCCTCCGGACAAGATGGAAGCGTAAAAATATGGGATTCCCGATCCAATTCGCACAGTATAAAAAGTTTGGTTAAGGCCCCTACGCGAATCTCTGATAGTTGGCTGACAAGTCTACCCTATACAGTGACGAATATGGGCGCCCCAAGATCTCTACTTTGCTGTGATCTATCACCAGATGGCCTGACTGTAGCGGCCGGTACAGACCTTCAAGGCGAGGACGCGTCCATAGTCTACTGGTTCGTGTCGTCGAAACAGCATGGCAAACGGCGCGGGTGTTTATGAAATATCCCCTTCCATATAGGGATCCAAGACAACCTGCCGCACCCCTTCGAATTCACGGGTCCACTCACTCGGACGACATCACCACAGTCTCTTTCGCGCCAGCCGACTTCCACAGATCTGACTCGTTGGCCGATATACCCCAGTCACACAACATACTTCTGTCTGCATCTTCTGATGGTCTGTTGTGTACTTCAAATGCCGATGAGAATGATGAAGATGAAGCAGTGCTTTACGTTGGTAACTGGGGTTGTAGCATCTCTCAGGCTGGCTGGATAACATCACACAATCCAAGAATATGGGCTGCCAGCGATATGGAGACGTTTAGCACATGGACTCGCGAGGTAAGTTCCTACCTTCGCTCTCTTCAGTTAACCCAACCTTTCTTACCTTTCAAACCGTATCATCTCTTTAGCTCGACCAATGTCAGTCTTTAGACATCCGCAATCCTGTCTTGCATGGGAAGCGTACTTGGGTCACTGATTACTTGATTACCTGCACTGCTACTCCGAATGCACAGGGTAGCCTAGGTATCTTTGCTGGATCAAACGAGTAAGCTTGATCTTCCATCCCACGATTTCTTGATCTGAGTCTCCTGCAGAGGTGATATCGCTTTGCTATCAAACGCTGACTTGTCTGTTCCGAATTCTCCGTGGTGTCTGCACAATATCTGGTCCACAGGACATGTCGGAGTAGTCAGATCGTTACTCTGGGATTTCGAAGTGCGTCCGGTGCTGTTGTTGAAATGGATATAAGAGAACTTATAGATGCCACCCAGAATAACGTATTGGTGACAGGAGGGGAAGACAGCAAAATCAACGTTTGGCCAAGCCTCTCGCCTGAAGGTAAACACGATTTCGATATGGACGTTGACGAGACCAATATTCGGAAAAGGAGTTTTGGCGATGACGAGGAGCAGGTAAGGATGTGTCTGTTCAAGGGAGCCATCAATTACATTCCTCTCTAGGTAGGCAAGCGAGCTAGGCGATAAGTATTAGAATAGTTACAAGGCTCTTGGCCTGCTAACCTACATCATACATTATTTCCCAATGCAAAAATCTTTGAACACAACATCTAAGATATCTTCTACACCTATTCTACCAGAAATTTTACCAAGTGCATGGGAGGCATAACGTAACATCTCAGCTGCAATGACAATGTCGGCAGCAGCTGTTAGCAAATCTCCCGTCAACGATATGAAATAAAGATAGTTTTGGTTTACATACGGGTATCCAAAAACGCTTGGACAAATTGTGCAGCAGATTCAAGGTGCGTCCTGTGGCGCTCACGCGTGATCAGAGGAGTTTCCGTCGACAGCCCGTCTTCATGCAGACTAAAGCTGTGGAGTGACAGCTTAGATGATCGAGCATAGCACGGATATAAGAAGTCATACACACCGGTCTTGAAGCTTCCTTGTGAAACCAGATAGGAAGTCAGCAGTACCGTCATTTGTATGTAGGCTCACAGCCCAAGCGGTGTGTCCGGACAACTTCAGAGCCCGTTTTGCCAATTTCGGTGTAGATAAATCGGACTTGTTAAAAAGAATCAGTGTCTCTGGAGTCACTAAACTCTCCAAATGTGGAGGGATAACGATCTCCGCCCCCTTGGGGGTTTCTTCAAAGACTTCGGGTAGCGACAGGACACACAATGACACATCTGCAGCGCGTACACTAGCCAGACCTCGGGTCAGTATTGAAAAAGTGAATATTCCAAACTCGCTGATACTAACACGTTCTTTGCACGCTCAATACCAATTTTCTCTACTAGATCGTCCGTTAAGCGCACACCAGCTGTATCTGCTACTATGATTGGGAGGCCACCGACGTCGAGTGAAAGTTCAACAATGTCTCTTGTCGTCCCCGGTACAGAGGTAACAATAGCAGCTTCTCTTTGGGCTGGTTGAGTTGTTGTAGTACCACAACTAGGTGAGGAGGTGTGTTGGCTTGCCTAGAAAGTTCAGTAGACTGCTTTTTCCGGCATTGGGGGGTCCGAAAATAGCGAGTCGAACTCCGGAGCGAATAATTTCGCCGCGACGCTTGTCCTGCACGTGCTTTTGAATATTCTCAAGGAGGGTACTGGCTAGACTCCTGGCTATAACAGCCTCTATTAGTCGTTCGTCGAGGTTAGAATTAGTAACTCTTCCCAACCATTTTCATACACATTATCTTCGATGTCTTCACCCTCTCCAAAATCGATGAGGGCTTCAACCAACGCCAGACACTTGATGATTTCATTACGCAGTCCATCGAATCTCACCTTCGTAGCGCCCTAGTAGATATTCATTAGACATAGGATGCGATGCAAGACGAAAAGAGCATTCACACCCCAGCAGCCATCAAAGCTATCCGCCTTTGACTTTCCGTCTCGGCATCGATAAGGTCTTTGAGCCCCTCAACTTGGGTAAGATCGAGTCTTCCACCAGCGAAAGCGCGACGTGTAAACTCTCCTGGCTCTGCAGGGCGGCAAAACGGCAGCCGAGACAGTGCGTTGAGGACTGAAGCGATGATTGCACGACCGGAATGGACGTGCAGCTCGACAACGTCTTCCGTAGTAAATGATCGTGGACCTGAAGATTATCAGAAATAAAAAGCGTTTAGGAATCGACGGAATGACGATGGTGTATTCATGCACCTTGGAAATAGACTGCTAGCCCATCATCTAGCTGCTCCGACTCGTGAACAATACGACAGCGTTCTAGTCTCCATGGTACCGGAGTATCTACGCGCGTCTTTACCATACTTTTCCAAACCAATCGCGCGTCAGGGCCTGAGATCCTGATCACTGCTATGCCTGCCTTGCCTTGGGGTGTGGAAAGTGCATAGATCGTTTGACGTTGTGCATCGGACCTGACTTTGTCTGGCGACGGCGATATCGACACGAACCTTTTTTGAGTTACTCTGCATAATTTTGAGGGCTGTAGTGCTGTTGAGAACAGCTGCCGATTGAAGGACTGCCAGCGCCGGACACAATGCATAAGTTAGGGCCTGAAACGTGACCGATAATGAAAACAAAAAAGAGGTGCACGTGCCTCTGATATCAGTCTCCCACGCAACAACCACATCCTTCTAATAAGCCTCCGCTCAACAGCTTTGAAACAAAACTCTACTATATCCTTTACGCGCGGCCGATAATTCAAGCCTTCTGATCAAAAACACCTCTCATTTTAACGATTCGAGACGAAAATCCTGAATCATGGGTCAAACACGTCTGTATTCTCATTCATACACTCTCGATATCATGTGGCACCGATAACTAACTATAAACGTTAGAGTCCCAATTCATGGAGGACATGGAGAAGAGATCTAATTGTGAGAGATGTGTCACTCTGTACATGCCTATATCTGGAATCAAAACTCCTGCCCATAGTTACGCAGCCGGAACTCGAGAGGTTGAAAAAGCGGTTTATGAAACTTGACAGGTACATCGCTCCATCGAGAAACTGAGAAGAAAGTGAAATATGACCACCCTTTCATCTATGACGTTCAATCGTTGTATAGTGATGGCTCTGGATCAATTGACCGAGACGAGTTTCTGCAGATACCACAGATCGCAACAAACCCTCTCGCGTCGCGGATGATTGCAATATTCGACGAAGAGTAAATTCATCGACCGTACTCATATGCATCGATGAAACTGAAGTTGCGCTCCTGCTTCTGTTTAGCGGCGGAGGCACCGTAGACTTCCAGGAGTTTGTAGGCGGACTGAGCGCCTTCAGTAGTCGTGGGGGACGCGAAGAGAAGCTCAAGTGTATGTTATCCCAACCTACCATCAGTGAATCTTTTCCCTTACTTGCCACTTTTTTTTTCCATCGGTCAAGTTGCATTCAAGGTATATGATGTTGACCGAGATGGTTTCATCTCGAACGGAGAACTGTTTTTAGTGCTCAAGATGATGGTCGGGAGCAATTTGAAGGTAAGCTGTATCCATACAATCTGTTGCCGTGATGAAATATAAAAGAAGCCACACTAACACCGCACACGACACAGGAGCAACAATTACAACAGATCGTGGACAAAACTATATTGGAAGCAGATCAGGATGGTGACGGCAAGCTGAGCTTTGATGAGTTCGCACAGATGGTTTCGAACACGGTAGGTTCCTGCTATGTTTGGCTCAAGCCCCTTTGCTCGATACAGATTCACAAAAAATTTTCAAGGACATTGTGAAGCAAATGACGCTAGAAGATCTCTTCTGATATCACACGCCTACGTACTGTATCCATTACATGTCGCCTACCCTCTTCATATACCTCCTATCATTATACGCATGGCTTCCCTTTCCCTTCCGTTCTCCTCCTCTAATCTTAGCACCATTCGATGTGCTTGGGAAATACGAAATATGAGAGATCACGACTCCTGCCTTGCACCCTTAAACGAACAACATGTAGATGATCAGTATATGACAGTGAGACGTGAAGACGTAAAAATGCAAGCATCTACTACAGCTCGTATAGGAGAAGATTGAGGCTAACACGAGTTTGATCAGATTAAGGGTACAGGTAACATAACACGCTCGAATTGTTCGGTCTATCATAACGCGAAATCGAGAACACGAGGATAACGGATCAGCTGCCTTCCGGGCCGGTGAGGTCACCGTGAGTCGCCGACCCGGTAGAAAACCACGATGGAGCTTTTGCGTGAGGTTCCAGGCTGTACCGATTCTGAACCGAAGATGTGGTTACGCAAAGACATATAG
Source organism: Calocybe cyanea (assembly GCA_018851305.1). NCBI lineage: Eukaryota > Fungi > Basidiomycota > Agaricomycetes > Agaricales > Lyophyllaceae > Calocybe > Calocybe cyanea. The sequence goes on along the minus strand of JABCKL010016768.1, from coordinate 41,163 downwards.
AGGAGGCGAAACGTGGATAAGGATGCCGCATTGTATAAAGGAGAAGTTGTTGTGAACAACAAAAGTAAAATGTGGGGGAGAGATATGGGGTAATCTCCCAGTTTCAATCATTACGAAAGCTTTGATCGGGACTGTGTGAATCAAGGGTGTGCACTGCGGCTTTACATGATGCATCAATCTTCGCTTTTTTCCATAAAAGCTCTCAAAATCGGATATGGCTGTTATGGTCACCACAGGAGGGATTATTGGCGCCCGAAGAAAGCGGTGTGGTCGGATGATTCGTTTTTGCTGCGATTAGCTCGCAATTGAGGGGTACCGAATGGAGAGTTTTGTGGGAGCTGGCCGAGTTGTGCAAATGGGGAAACGGAAGCTGGGGTATGATATTGGGCTTGCAGTTGAGCGATAAAGAATGGATCTGTGGATGGAAACGAGGACAACTCGAGTGTTTGACTGCCTGATTGGAGGTGGTTGTGAGACCCGTACGGTTGTGGTTGGGAAGATTGTGCGGTTGGTGAATTTGCGAAGACAGGAGAGTAAGGAATGCGGTCTTCAGCCATGGAATCGTTCTCGTCTAAGTTTTCTTGAAGAGTTTCAGAACTGAACTGTGAGGCGTCTAACATCCAAGCCGAACCTGGCGAAGTGGTGCTATTATTGGGGGAATTGTCGAGATAAGGAGGCAAAGTGGTGAAGACGGGAGTGTTGCACGGCTGAGAAAGGGAGGTTCTTCGAGTAGCAGTCCGCTGATGCTTGGAAGAGTGTGGAAGCGACTGGCTGAACAGGGACTGTGCCAGTTGCGCCTGGAGACGGAGTGTTAACTGGCTACAAGACATGTTGTTAAGGGTATTACCTGGAGAATAGCAAGATCTTGTGCTTCCTGACCTATATTGCTCGCAGAAAGAGAAGAGGCGAGGTCGTCGATGGAGATGCTCATGGTGGGCAGGGAACAAGAGAATTGGCAATTGGCTGATAGATCTCAATTAAGGCCCACATTTTAAGACAACACGTGAGTCCGGTCCTGACCTCATTCCATTCCATTCACAATGACACAGGTTTACGGCTCATTCAGATTGAACACTATTATAATGATGGTACTACTACATGTCCCTGCTAGCTTTCAATCTAACCAAAAAGTGTAGTGCTAAGGCGAACCTAGATCATTCCTTTCCGACATTTAACATGCTTCTAAACATAGCTTCATCAGTTTCAAGAAGCTTCTTGTACTCGTCCTTGAACAGCCTGTGTCAGTTCCGACGTTCATGGGGATAGCCTCCATGCAGTGTTATGCACAGACACAACACAACACACACGCTCACCTCGATCACTGACGGACAGCACCTCTCCAGAGCATCACACGTGTGTCGCAATTCCGTCCGAAGATGGTCTATCTCGGCTGTATTGAAAAATTGCGTCATATGCTTCCCAGGCTGACCCTAAGTAGTGATGCATACGGTCATCTCTTTCAGATTCTTTAACAGTCACCCAACACCTCGCAATTCCGCCTAATATAGTGCCCTTCCAGCGTGGGATGCTCACCGGACACTCCTTGATGACAATTCTGAGAAGCTCAAGTGATATCGTCTGCATTTTTACAGGGGCCCGATTTACAGAGTCCACTTCTAATGCGTGCACAAATTGCGTCATGAGAGCCTAAAGGTTAGACGAACGGGTCATCAACGTCCGACCCTTGTGTTTATCGCTTACACCGACCCACCTTGAGAAATCGGGCATTTCCAGTCTTCAGAGCTCGTAAGACCAGCGGGAGGGCATGCAGTGATGCAAGGATAACCTCTGGTTTATCATACGCGTAGAACCAGATACCGCTGATGATACCATCCCCAAGCAAATCACACAGCTGGTCAAACTGTTCGGCAGACCCAATGCTGGTCGTGAGCAAAGTGAGCGATAATAACGCAGGCACAGCGGCCTGGATGAGTTGGCTCGTTTCGAAGCTGTTGAGGTGCGTCAAACAGTTTTTGAGGGACTAAGCAGGTTGATCATGTTGAACCTAAACATTATTGCATGATAATCTCGTACCGAACGAATCAGTCCGTCTACTCCAGTCCGTTTCAGTAACTGCCCAGGAATATGCTGGAGTATTTCTGAGACAATGCCCACCCCTCGCAGCTTATATCGCGTTTCATAGTCGTCAAGAAGAGTCATGACAGGTGGAATGAGCAGATGCCAGTGCTGTTCGTATGATTCGGCCTTTCAGATTTTAAGTACATCACAAATATCAATACTCTGAGAGGTATAAAAAAGGAGAGAAAGGGCGTACAGGAATGTGCCGTACACACCATGACAAGATGTTCACAACCCCCAGGAAAGACTTCCACGTCTGGGAATCGTAGAAATCTTGAGACGCCATTGGTCCACCTGCGGGACGCGTGAGCTTTCGACCAGCGGCATTGAGCTGTGGGTGCGGGTTGGCTAGAAAACAAGGCTTTATGTGTTCTGAGAGGATTTGCACCAAGAGGGCTTGCTGGGCGTTCACAAAGTGGCCGAGAATATCTAGACAAGTGATGTTTAAACATCAAGTGAGCCAGACGATGTTATTCTGACCGCACCTTTCGCTGCACTCTGCATATCCAAGTTAACCCATGGATCATGACCGTCAAATGATGCAACAGCAGAGACGATGCCGGCTTGCTCTTCTAACGACAAGCTGGGCGTGCTGTCAATAAGTGTTCGTATCTCGATGAGGTTGAGTAAAGTCGCGTTTCTCCACCCGTCTAGACGGGCTATTACACCCTGGTCATCAATCTTTTCATACCGTGCATATTCAGAGGGTATTTTAAGCTTTTGGAGCAAGGTTGTTAACCGTTTCATTGGCATCTATCCGAGCAAATCAAGCGTTCAAAGATGTCGTAGTGGTTTCATAGTGATTGGAGTGCATGATTTGTGTTGAGGTTTGTTTTATTTATGGTACATCAACATTGCAAGTACTTACAACTTACAACGCTTCAATCAAGTTTTGAAACTTGGGTTGGCATTCAAATCGACAGATATGTTGATACAACCCAATAATTGATACTCAATGTCTTTCGACCCTTGTTCCCGCCGCCCTTCGTTCATTCGCGCCCCATCAGCATGACTTTCTTGCTCGAATCGTTGCAGTGGTGGCGTTATGTCGTCGCCTTTATAGTACTCAACTTCTCCATGTTGGGCGCTCACCCGGCACCGTGTTTTGTATTTTGCTTGGGGGAGTTAAATGCCTCTGAATTCTCATGCAGCCCGTAAGTGAAGTTGTTCTTACGCTCTCCATAAACTCAACCTTCTGTCGTAAGCGGGGATATGAATTGCCTCTGCAAATCATCGCAATACCTTGCGAAGGGTAATGCATGCCTTGAAGCCAATTGCACCCCAGATCTACTTTCTCCGACTGGCCAAACTTTACAGAACATCTGCACTAATGGTAATAAATCTGCGAATTTCGTTCTATCAGATATTGACAGAATACATGTTAAGTAACCGGTATTCCGATAGAAGCAACGCTTTGTAAGTATACTCTTCTCACTGAATCGAATCTAAGTTCGCTCCTTTACAGCGAAGGCCCAATCGAGCCTGCCCAGCTCGTTCGTCTTCCACGCGACTGCGCCCTCTCCTTCCCCGGCCGTGTCCCGGGGGCATTCAACGAGCCTCGCGAACATTACCAGCAGTCGTCCACGGATGACTAGTACTACCACTAATCCTCAGGTGCTGTCCTCCGGGGGTTTGAACAATGATACCTTGCTATCTCCGTCTCCTAGCACTTTGCCCCAGCCTATCAGCACGTCGGCGACCACTAGCAACCCTGCACCAACCTCTAACTACGCTACACACACTGCCTATGCCGGTATAATAGTGACTACCGGAGCTGCATTATTTACATTGGCGGCTCTCATGTGAAAGCAAGCTGACCAAATGACTAGATACCCCCGTAGAAGCTTCATACTTTGGCTAATCAATCTTTGCTGTTGCAGGATACTTACTACTTAGGTACTGGATCTTATCCTCCTTCTCTATTGACATCAATCGAGTAACAAGGAGTACGAAAGAGTCGTATTGATCAAGTTGCCCATTGTTATCTGCGGTCATCTTTCTTATACTCGTGCGAACTTACCAAGTCTATCTGACACCATTTGATATTTTCTCATCAAAACTCCCAAGCGGGTGCAAGCTGAAACCAAGCTCAGTATCTGGAAATGACCGCCAATGTTTCTGGCGATTCACCCGACATAATGCAGAACATGCGCGTTTAGGCCTTTAGTAAATGGAATAAACTACTCTCTAGACCCCTTGCAGATATCTCAATTTACGTCGGTACGAAAGGTAGACTGAACATCAATCTGAAGTTTACTCATTTAATATATATACAATGAGTGTCGAATAAGGTGTTTTCAGTCTCAAGAGTCAAAATTACAACATGAGTTTCAGCTTAAGGAGCACTTGTGGCATAAATAGGGTTGGTTAACCATTTTTCATGCGTACAACGCTTTCATAAATATAATGATCACGAAGAATAAAGGCTGCAGAACACCTGTAACCTAAAAGGTGAAATGAGCGAGCAGTGCCACATCGAGTAATGCTTGTTAAATAGCCTTGGGTGGAAGGGAGTATTTAAGAGCCGAGCTTGATTTTGGTCGACGTGATTATGACTATCAGATTTCATCACAAAAATTGTTGCGAGATCCTGGAGCGAGTTCGATGTAATTGAGGAAAAAAGGGCCAAACCTCCATGAACAAAAACTACACTCGCATTTTTGGTGGCAGATGTGGAAAGCGTTCTGTACGTAGGTGTCGATTGGAGATGGTGTAGAAAGACAAAGAAAGTTTGAAGTTTGCAGCCACTTTGGAATTTGTGCTTGTAGTATGAATGCCTACTTGACTGGAAGTCACGTTAGACTTCGTTATCATCCTGCATGATTATCTTCATCCTAAACTCTTCTCCGTCGTCCGTATCGCGATTAGCCCATACAAAATCCTCATCCTCGGTTTGCACCCGGTCGAAGTGAGCGATACGATTCGTCGAATCTTCTATGATGGTGTCGATATCAACGTCTTGTTCCTCTTCTCTCATCTTTCGCTTCCGAGTTTCGTCTTCATCCTCCTATAAAGGCTATCAGGTTTGTTCAACTTGCAGTGATGTCCTTCTTACTATATCAAACTCGTCTTCTCTTTCTTCATATACAACATTTTCGTCCACCTCCTCAAAACCTCCAGCGAAAGCGCCCCATCGCTCAGGATGAGGACAATGCCATATAAGGACATTTCCATGATTTGTCGTTGAGGCAATGGATGATTTGAAAGGATGCCACTATGAGAAAAAAAATAATAAAGAATGGAAAGGGGCATTGCTAGACATTACTGACATGTATATGCACGAGTGGCTCCCGTCCACCATCCAAAGCGCTGGCGAATTGTCCATCATTAGAAATATCCCAGATATAGATTTTGTGTGACGCCGGATCTGCTGCACCTGGAAGTTCATCAAGGGGGGAGCCATCTCGGACGAATAGTATGTGTACCTCCCGCAAGCCACTCTCCATCAGGACTATACGACATTCCATACCAAGCTGTCTTATTGATAGGGTCGTTGAACCGGTGAGTAGGTTCTAGTTCGTCGTCTATAAACCCATCGGCGTTATCTGGCGGAGGGTAAGCAGGAAGGTTGAACTGCCGCAGGGTTCTGTCAGATGAGTTTGTGACGAGGCGCCTATGTACCAAATTCAGTCCAAGCCATTAATAAAGGCCGATACATGGTGAGATACATAATTTCACCGTCCAGATTTTGCAAAGTCAAGACCTTTCATACTACCTGCGCC
>JABCKL010016768.1:0-34910 GCA_018851305.1 Calocybe cyanea | reverse complement strand
ATACGTCGTTGGAGGTCTCATCTAAAATCGTTTCGCTAGATACTGCACCTGTTTCTAGGGTGGAAGTGTGCCGAGGCGACGGGACCGTCAAACCGAATAGTCGTATGTCGTTGAATAGGATCGCATTCAGAGGCAAGATCCCATTTTATCACGTTCCAGTCTTTTGATGATGTCAGTACCCATCGAGAATTAGATGACCAGCTTTACAGAGAATTCCTGAGCAACAATGAATTAGTCGTTCAGAGCGAGTAACGCACTCGAGACTCGTCACGGCTTTTACATGACCCTCTAACCCACGTATACGCGCCCGTGTTTCGAGATCCCAGATTGCTGCTGTACCAGTGTTCCCTCCAACACCAACATACCTTCCAGATGGATCAAAACGTGCGAGCAGAGCAGAGGCGAAGAGTGAAGTTTGGACAGCGGTTGGATGAGTGATTGTAAAAGGACCTGAGAATTACTTCAACGACAAGGCCCAGGAGTCAAAGAGCGTCTGCTAACTGATCAACGATTCATTCATGGTGGAGCAAGAGGATAAGCAACGACTTGGAGTTGCACTACTATTTCGTTCTCAACGTTTAGCAACTGGAAATTTCATTCCTGCGACGCAAGTTGAAGGTAAGTAAAGATTTTTGGCCTCGTCAAAGGTCCTGGGAAACGATCGATCATGTGCTACAGCGCGTGCTACATTGCACTGTCGCAGACTACAGTATCACTTATAGCAGCCCAGAGTTTTGTCAATAATGTCCAGTTCCAGTCCAACGCGCTCCGATAGGAACAAGACAGGAAACGATGTCGGTAAGAAGCGTGCTCACGAAAACTTAGACGCAGATTCTAACAAGAAGGTTATGAAAAGTAACATTTATCTCCTATTGCGCGTCTGTTCCATGAGCTAACTTACTTCTATGATTGAGTTCATCCCTTTTTCCAGAAGAACACAGGTGCAACAAGTCACTTCCGATGGCTCAATTCCCTAGGTCCAATGCGATCTTGTCTACACGCTATCAATCATTCCCCTAAATTGCTGCACAAAGTAGCTGCCTTTGATCTAGACGGAACGATCATCCAGTCTAGTATAACAAAATCTGGGACGTGGGAGTGGTGGAGAGCAAGTATTCCAAAGAAACTGAAAGAAGTGGTTGATTCTGGGTATAAGTGCTCTTCTTGTCGTCGTAGTGCTCGAAATTCATCGGTCTCTAAGTTATAATGTGGTCATCGTTTCAAATCAGGCAATTAAACCCGAAGCACTCAAGACGTGGAAGCTTACCATCCCTGCGATTGCTGCAGCAGTAGGTGCTCTTTGAAGTATCGAGCATAATCTGATTGAAATGTGGAAGCTTCCTGAAGTGCCGTTTCGGTTATTTGCTGCCACCGCCAAAGACGGCTACAGAAAGCCCATGCCAGGCATTTGGTCAGAACTCGAGCGTATCTATCGTGCTGAAGGCATAGAAATAGGTGCGTTTCTTTTGAAGGCCCATAATCTTCTCTTATATATGTCTCAGATAAAAGCGAATCCTTCTTCGTTGGGGACGCGGCTGGGCGTCAGTATACGACTAACAAATGCGACTTTTCGAGCACCGACCGCAAATGGGCTCTCAATATCGGGATAACCTTCTTCACTCCAGAAGTACGGTTAACAAGTTTTGATTTTTCTTTTACCGCGACAGACCACATATCTATATAGGAATATTTTCTCAAGCTTCCGAAACACAAGAATTACTCCTTACCTGGCTTTCGCGTATCCTCATTACCCACGGACCGTTCGTTGTGCTCTACCGGCTCTCTCTTACCTTCTTTCTTGATAGTTCTGCAATAGTGCCCTATATCACACCCAGCTCATCCCCATTGCTACCCATACCACTCCAGCAGGAACTCGTCGTATTTGTCGGATATCCTTGCATGGGGAAAACATCATTCTATCGACGCCATTTCCAGCCGGTTGGATACACACATATCAACCAAGATACACTCAAGAGCCGAGAAAAATGCGTAAAAGCAACAGAAATCTCATTAAAAGAAGGAAAAAGTTGCGTCATTGGTGCGCAAGCTCAAACACCTGAATGTCATCCTCGGCTGATTTTTCCAGATAATACAAATCGCGATATCGCTACTCGGAAGTATTACATCGACATTGCTAGACACCTCAACATCCCAACAAGGTTCGTCTTAATAGATGGACTATCTTTTTTACTCACAAATAGCAGATGTTTCTTTTTTGATGGCTCAAAGGAGCTTGCTTGGCATAACAATCTATATCGAGCATTCAATCTCCCGCCTTCAATTGCTGGGTCAGAGGTATGTTTTCATGAGTTATCGGAGAGAAAGGCGGGATGTTCGTAATAATTTTGGCATAGCCTAGAAGAGAGTTGATCCCGTACATAGGATTTAGCAGCTTCCGCGAGAACTTTGAAGAGCCGTCGCCTCAGGAGGGCTTTACAGAAGTCAGAAAGGTAAACTGGGTTTTTACCGGAAGTGATGAAGAAAGGAAATACTGGTCGATGTGGCTTCAGATCGATGGCAAGTAATACCGAGCATACATTTGCCCAACAGGGCATGCCAAATGGATCAACTAGAATAGTTGTACAAATCTCTACTCTATATCTTTTTTGAGATAATGAACTCCAGAGCAAGCTCTCAGCTTTTCTGCTGCCAATTCTGGGGTTAGGTCTCGCTGAGGTTCGGCTGCTATTTCAAACCTTATTCCAAGTAAGATATCAGCACATGATGTAAGTCGACCTCCTTACCCGACAAGAAATTTCCTAATGTTCGCACTCCTCAGCAGCGGTGGGCAAAAATGAAGATGCAGGTGTGCAATTTCATCTTCGTCTCCATCTTGTGAAGAATTCTCGCAACGAGGAACTGGACGTTGATGTATGCCCATGGAATAGGCGAACGAGCATGAGAACAAGTTGTCATATTTAATCGTTATTCCTTGAAGTATCTCAGCCAATGCGCGCGTTTCTTCACCGGAGAGATCGGTAATGGAAGAGATATGTCGTTGATAGGGAAGTACTTTCCTCTGCATCAGTACAACTCTGTATAACCTTTTGTCGGAAATGGCTCACACAAGACCTCGAATGGCCAGACGGCCCACCATGGAACAAGACAAACCCAGTGCGCATTTCTAAGCACCACACGATTTTCTGGTTCAGATATCGTGATTTCAACGAAAGCATATTCGCAGAGTAGGCAGGGACGGTCTAGAGGGTACACCAGTCTTAGAAGGCCGTCACGATAAAGTGGCGGTGCAATCACCTTTTGGGCCTTTGGGAGCACCAGGAGTCGCAGTCTGAGACAAAGAATAATTCCGAAGAGATGCAATCTCTGTAGAAGGAAGGGTGGGGACCTCCGACAAAGACCATACTTGGCCATGGGGGTGAGGATTTGAACAGCCCATTATAGCGCCTTTATTCTAATTGCAGTATGTCACGACCAGATAACTTTGGCTGATTGTGTGAACTCGACCTCAAAGATCTGAACATATTTTATCCCCTCTTGAGCACCGCGCACTTGGTAGATTCTGATCCATTCCATTATGATGCTTTGGATATCATCCACAGAAAGCTGTGCTAGTGTGAGGTCGTGTCTCGGATTAAAAATTACGACGTCACACGTTCCATGTACAGGCAATGTTTTCAGAAGCGGATGAGACGTAGGGGGAGCGACTGACAACGATTCAGGTGAGAGAGCAGCAAAATCGTTGACAAAAGTGAAAGTTTGGTCGTAAACAGGATTTTTCTGACCACCAGCACGTGTGTTTCCCGGGCAGAGATAGCATCCAGAATCATAATGAGGGATTTGTGAATCCTGCGTTGCCTCAGTCTGTCCAAGCCAGGGGCGCTTGTTACGATGGGGAGATACGAGAACATATTCATTTGTAAGCGGATTGACTAAGATAAGAACGTGTTAGTTACTGAACAATAATTTACTCAAGAGCACTTACATCGGCGATGGGGATGAATATCTGGATTGAAAGCAGCCATCTAACTCAATGAATGGATGACAATCTTTGCTGTATTCGCACTTCTATCATCATCTCTAGGACTTTGTGCCACGATCCCGTGCTCCATTCGGTGTTTCTGAATAGCTCTTGCAAACACGCATATCATAGACCCAAACCATCTAAATGCGTGTGTTGTGGAGAAAATATTAAATTTTGAATGGGGACTTCGTGCCTGCATTTTTATATATGCATATTACTGCATCTAGTCTGCGGCGTCAGCGTGCTATGGGCTAAACTGTACAGCAACCCCGGGCACTACAGTGACTCGTAGTACCGATACGATCTCAAAGTCACCAGCAACTTGGCGACATGAAGTCGATGACGTGAGCCAGCTCTTCGTCGCCTGAAGCTACGATCAAACCAGATCAACAATTTCAGGCTACAAGATTCTGGCACAAGGGTCGACATTAATGACATGGTGATGCTCGTACAAGTGCCAGCTGCTTCCACAGGATCGTACTGTACAGGTGTCTCTGCAGTGAGGTTAAGATGCAGTTGAAGTCGGACTGTTAGCTTCCATCGAAGAAAGGATTGAACTACCATTGCGTTGATGAACCTTGAACAATGGCCTCTGCGAATGTGCAAAATCCAAGGTAAAAAAAGGCGATCGAGATGTAATGGTACCAGCTCGGGGCGGAGCATCCGAGTGTACGATAAACAAGATTATCCTACATGTCGACTCCGCCTTGACTTGTTGACGGTGCCTGTGCGCTCCAACGATGCCTTTAAACCCTTGATCGTGTGCACTATTTCACCTGTCGAGTTAGATTCAATATGTAAATAATGGACCTTCGTAGATGAAGAAATGGACGCACCGGCGAGTCTGGGGCTTTCTGCTTCAAAATCATACCTCTTGTTGGTACCGCCGCGGTTCAGAACAAGTTTGAAAACAGATGACGTTTTTATAGGCTGCTGGCAGTCGACGATGCTCTTTATATGATATGACGATGTTTTACCGCTATCAAATACCATTTTCATCGCCTTATTCGCCGATGGCATGATCTAACAGGGGATCAGTAACAGCAACAATACCAGGACGGCAAACCATCATTACTGACATGTACGTAAGCACCGTCGATGGCGAGTGCGCGTTCTTGACGTGCGAGCAGCATTGGTGCTTTGCGAAAAATTGTATATCTCTGAATGACTGGAATGAGCGTTGTATCGAGCATTATTCATGCGACTGACTTTGTAACCAGCGGTATAATCCGCTAACGACGGATACTGCAGCTCGGGTGTATCTGACATGCGCTTGAAGATCGAGGCTACAGCACGAAGCGTTTTAGAAGCCGAAAGGAGCGCAACGGTAGTGAAACATTACCGTTAGGATCAGTCGTCTTTCCTGCTCCTTTCAGTATATCGGCGCCGAGTTGTGGAAGCATACTCCGTTTCAGCAGTAGCAACTCTCGCTTTCCCTGTAAACTCGCCACGGTACGATCCAGCGGGATAAGGATACTCATATCTGCCAGAAGAAGCGCATAATCGTTTGGGTTTGCAAGTTTGCGCTTGCGGCAAACAAGTTCAAGTGCTTCTTGCATATACATTCCGGCGGTTCTATGAAAATCTGCGGCTTGAGAAAAGTCCGTGTTCAGGGGTCAAAAGGGCATACACAGGTATCGTAGTCGAGATATGCACAGCATCAGCTGTATCAGCTACTCTGATCCTCAAGAAGATTTGGGGGCCGTGGCTTGAGGAAGGCCCTAGCGAGGTGGAAAGGGGCAATGACCCAAGCGTTGAACCTAAAAAGGAGGTACTAGGCGCGCCAGTTAAAGCAATTGATGCCAAGGCGGTTGGTCTCTCAGTTTGCTTTGTAATTCTAGACGGAGAGCGTTGGATTTTGGATGCAATCAATTGGTTTTGTTGGACTTTTAATTAGGAAATCAACCATTGTGCTCTACCGGACAGGTATACAAACATACTTTGAGCGGGGGTTGCTTCCAACACGGCATACGCGTCTGCGTTGAACTTGGATATCCGGCCAAGGCGATCGGGGGCTTAATGCAAGTGCGTCAGGTTGTATGTTGACCAAATGGAGGGTGAGCTCACGCGGAAAATCATCATCCACCTCACCGTCCTCCTCTGCTATACGCAAGATCCAGCCTACAGCTGATATTTTTGTGTCCCATTTCGAATCACCCTCGGTCAAACCTTCGCCCAAGCGTGGCAACCAACCTTCTTTCCAATACGTCCAAAGTGAGAAACCGATGACTTCTTCGACTGTAGCAACTTTCCGTACATTCAGTTCCATTGGTTTATCATTGGGTTCTACAGCTTGCGGGAAGTAAACAATTACATCCACTGACGCGCTTTCCCCGCGACCAGAGACTGAAGCGTATATCTCTGCGAACGGATTCGATGACGCGTCTGCAGACGCAAGCATAGAGGATAGAGATGACTTTTTAGGTTTTGTCGGCTGCACCTTCTTTTTTGCGAAAAGTGTTTCAGCCAACAGAGGCACTGAAGAAGATAACACTTGATCTCGCGACGGGGAGCTGATAGGTTCGTGCTTGCGGCTCTCTTGTCGATTGTGTGCAGAGGTAGTTGTTTGGGTGTTGGCGTGCGAACGCGTCCTCTTTGGAGAGGTTCTCTCGTCTTCTGAAACGGTACTGAGGCGAGATCCCGTTCTTGTACGATTTTGCTGGTAGGGTGACAGGGGATCCGATGAGGTGGGAATTGAACCACCTGAAATGACGGATAGCATGTCTGAGTCTGAGATGACAGTTGTGTGTCCTGCAGTGAAACCGCTTTTTTATGATTGGCTAGAATGCTGGAAAGCTATTAAAGGCGAGCTTACAAGTCATACTCATCTCCTTCATCCATGCTGTCCTCTCCAGCATCGTCAAAGTCACCTTCAGAAAAGGAGTCAGCTGGAGGCAGTTCCTCATCGGAAGAGTCAAAGTCTATATGAGATTGTGCGGCGGGAATAGCAGCAATAGCAGCAGGTGCTCGTCTCGCCGCCATTCTCACTCGCCGCTTCGCTTCCGTTTCAGCTGTGAATTTTGGTACAAATTGGACAACTTTCTGGACCGGGGTCTCTTCTACCACAGTTGGGCCCTGGATCTGAACATTGAGTGATGAAGGCTCAATTGTCTTGTCATCTGGGGTGGATTTCGCGAGGGGTGTGGTGGAAGCAACAGGGACCGAGCTAGACAGAGCATCTTGAACAGGAGCATTTGCAGAGATATAGTTCTGTACGTCCTGCTGACGTGGCGTTGATGAGATACGTTTGGATGTTGAAGCCCTCTTTCCGTGAACTCGCATGCCAGCGCCACCGGACCTCCTGCCCATGATTGTTTCGGTATGTTTCAATCTGGCACCAGGGAAGCCTGAAGGACGGTCTGACTCCTCTTCACTCAAGTGGGGGCTCGAGGGCATTTCGAGCTCTGGCCATCTTTCAGGATCAGCCAAAGAGGCGGCGACAATAAAAGGATTAGAGTTGTATGAAGGGTCGAGGGTGATGAGGCGAGGACCATAAATATCCTCTACATCTCGTAGATAGGACAAGCGAAGGCCGTGAATAAGGTAACTAGGTAAATCTGTCAGATAATATTTCAAAAATCTTGAGTTTGTACAAGACATACTCCAAGTCGCTGATGAGGGACATGAGCACTTTCTATTTCCTTATGTAAGCTGTCGCCTCAATGAGTCTGCCTACCATATTTGACCCAGCGACTTGCGTAAGAAAAGGGCTCTGTCCAGTCACCAAGCTACGCGGCCAAGGAACAGAACTCTTGGAAAGTCACTCCCTATACTATGAGCAGCATGGCCGCGGGACTGCTTACAAGGTCTTGTTCATCATGGGTCTAAATTCTAGCTCATTCGCATGGGCACCTCAAGTACAGCATTTTGGTCAATCGAAGGACCATACAGTCCTCGTATTTGACAACAGAGGTGTTGGAAACTCAGGCTATCCACGAGGACCTTACACGTATATTTTCTTAATTAGCTTGGTCTGCTCAGATTGACTGAATTTCCCACTCTTAGCACATCTGGAATGGCAGAGGATATCATTGCATTGCTCGATTTCTTGGGCTGGACTGCTAGTCGTGAAGTGCATGTTGTTGGGATCAGCCTTGGCGGCATGATTGCACAAGGTCTGGCTTTAACGATGCTTGCCTTCCTATTGCGCTTATGTCAAAAGAACTCGCTTCTCGGATCCCTGGTAGAATTGCTTCTTTGGTCTTGGCTGTGACTACCCCTGGTGGGCGACCATGGAATAATTTTCCTCCGGTACGCGTAAGATACCTAGTCTAATAATCGGCTCTTACTGTGTATTCGCGTCAGTGGACTGGAATGTGGTGCTTGGTCCGACTCCTCTTTATACCGGATTTGGCCAAAAAGGCTCCCTTGGTCATGAAAATGCTATACCCCGTAGATTGGTTGAATGTCAAGGTAGAAGGTGAACCTAGTGGCAAGACAAACAATCAAGTTCAAACCGAGGTACATACAGTGTCATATTTTCCTATATGTTTGACAGTAACCCTCATCACCAAGGCTTACCTTCGACGTGCCACTACAACTACGCCCCAGCAGCTCACGGGCCACCTTTGGCAAATGGCAGCTGCCTTGACCCACCACTGCTCATCCGACCGCCTGCGTTTGATTTCGACGTCTATTCCGAAAGTGGTCATCGTTACAGGTGACCAGGACAATCTCGTGTTGCCACAGCATTCTCTAGAGCTGAAACAAATGATGCCAGAGGCAGAGTTCATACAATGGAAAGATACTGGCCACGGGATTCACACTCAAAGGCTAAAAGAATTCAACACCCTTCTTGAGAAAACTTTTAGAGACGCAACGGATGCTCTTAATAGAACAAGTAGCCAGTAGCAGGTCATAGATCTCGGGAATTGGAATAGGTATATTTATCCAGATTTTGGATCTACTGCTATGATATACTCTATTTCACCATGTATGAGTACGAGAAGCTCGCTAATTTACACTGGCCTGCTCTATCTGCTTCTGCTTCCACGGCCCAGCATCACTCAATGAGCATCCGCCTGGACACTGACATGTCCCACCGAAATCCTTCGGTAGGTTTTCAGGTGGTATCTGCTTGAGAAGCTCCTCCTGATATGTAGACCCCAGGATATTTATCTTTGCCACCGTGACCGGATCTAACCACCTCTTCACAACAGACCACACAGTTGAAAAACCCCAAGGTGCGTTGATCACGTAGAATTTCCCCATCGTTTCTGGATATCTGTCTTGGCTTATCGATGAAGCCTGTGAGACGTAATCCTTCACTTGATAAAATGATGAGATGGAAACGTTTTGGAGGTCGAGGATAGTGCAAGATGTTTCAACAGGGTGACCATAGGCCTTGGAGCATGCAGGAAAGCGGTCAGTGGCAGATTTCTCGTATTCCGATACGAGGCGCTTGAGTTGTCTTTCCTTAGTTGTAGCTTTGTAAAGAGCATCGATATCGAGTAATCCTAAGCGTTCGATATAAATCGGTCGGCCGTCCTAGATCACCAAAATAATCAATGTCAGAGAAGTAGTTAAAGAGAGAGGTGTCATGCGGAACCTTATCTGTCTTGTGATAATATTGAGGGTAATACTTGTCCACTTCTTTCTTCTCCGTAAATTCAAAGTTGCTTGACATCTCATCATCAGCTGAGAATCGTTATGATCAGGCTGTTCCCTACTTGACGATATCGTCAACTCCGAAATCCTTCCTCCATTGTTCCGCAGCGATGAGCATTTCTTTCGATTTGAGCACGTCAAATTTCCGCGCCCTCAGAAACCTAGAGAAAGGACGTTGGAACGTATATCCAATAATACCGAATGTCGAAGCCACCGTAGCAAATAAGAATCATCCATTCTCTCTTCAACAAAGATTCCCTCCTCGATTAACTCTCTTTTGAATTTTTCAAGAGCGTGATGTTGAGCGACAGTCAGATTGCCCAGCCTTCCAGGAGGCGGCTGGTAGTTTGGATCGGTAACGCCAGGAGGCATTGGGCTTGCGCTTGCGGCCTGGGGCACAAAGGGTGTCGACATGGTGGTAGTAGATCAAGTTCGATAAAATAGCAAATGCAAATTGAATCTGTCAACTTCCGCCCTTAATTTGTACAACCCTATAGTCATCATTCCGGACTATCAATTTCACGGACCCTACGGGACTTGTGTCGATCTCTTACTATAGGCTTGTGAGATTTGCCGGTGGACTCAGCTCATATCAAGCATTGTGCCATTGCCCAGAGCACTCCGAAAGCAAACTGAGTAAAAATAGCAAGGCTGCTGTGCATTTCGCTGTGAGCATGCTGTGTTATGTCAATGCGGGTCTGCAGAAAGACGTTGATAAGAATTCGGCGGGTTGTCTACTAGAGGTTAGTACAAGCGCAGCTCGTCTTCCCATAAGGAGGCGGTCGTGTGAGTGAACACTGCACTAAAAATACTGGCCATTTTAGGTTGTCCTGCCCTTTGCAAGCTTCGGTGCTTCACCTCATAGGAGACGATGTGAAACTTAGGTGCTCGTCTTTGTACTCTTTGGATACGTAGCCACGGCAACAGATTTGCATTAGTAGAAGATATTTGAGCCTGAGCCGTAATTTCTCTGGAGATAGAACGTTCTTGAGTCTAGACAGCGGAGTCTACAAACCGTGTCTGATGAATTCACTCAAACAACAAGATGGGTTAGACGCCCTTCCCAAACACGCAAACCAGGTTTGGTGATGAGCATTGCTGACGTGCAGAAGCGAGTAGCTTGTAAGTACAAGGAGGGGACGAAAAGCGCGCATGCCCTGTGGTACGCCGACTTATGTGCAATATCTTGAGACGGCAAGTCAATACGATTCATCGCTTCGACATGACAGATGGAATCGCACCTCCTCTCGCCAAAGTCGCCTAAGCCAGGGATGATGTATGCCTTCTCGTTCAAACCCTGGTCAATCCATCCAGTGATCTATTCAAACCAGTCAATGGCTTGGTATCATGCTGAGGGCCAGAGCATTGCCTACTTACCACCTTTAGCTGGGGATACTTGGAGCAAAAGTTTGTGAGGCCTTCTGGAGATGAGATCTGTTCTCATGCATTGAAATACCAGTCCACAAAGGAGCTGATGACAGATTCCTTACAAGATTGATGAAGATAATCCGTTCCTCCGGAACACCATGCTCTATGAGAACTTCTACAGCCTTGATGGCTGATCCGCCGGTGGCTGGAACAAATTTGAGTGATTAAGACAAATTAAAAGTAGTCAAATTTACCAAGCATAGGATCGAGGAGGAGGACATAACGCGATGCGATATCCTGGGGAAACTAGAGGGGCAGACCGGAGTCAGTAACGCAAATAGACATCGGAAATTTCCTTACCTTGGAGTAAAATAGTTTTGGCAATGCGGTTTCTTCGTCCTGTAGTGAATTACGTATGAGGGATGGGTTTGTGCCGCACAAAGTTTCTTCTGACACACCCGTTGAATCAGGATCTTGCCAATGCGGACGCTCCGACAGACTTCACGCAAACCAGCTTCCATTGCCTAAGACGTAAATCATTGAGTGTCTCAATTAGATGCGAAGGATAGATAGGTACCTACCTCACCAGCACGTAGGATTGACACACCACAAATCTTTCCTTTGAAGCCAACGCCATCATATGTTGCGCCCTTGGGACCAATTGTTCGATCAGCTAGGGTGTTGATAGTATCTAATGCTCGCGGTGGCTTACAGTGGGGGTCTCAATAGTCCGCTTGACTACAGGAAGATGGTTTAGGCCTTCCTCTACGAGTAGCCTAATGATGCGATCTGAGTAGAACAGGAAATCCCCTCTTGACGTATTTTTATCTCTAATAATGGTGTAAAGTGCTTCGAGCTGCGCTGTTTGTGGCAATGTATAAACAGACTTTGGAAGCGGGTTCAGATGTGCGAGGCTAGTATTCGAATGGTGGGGTAGTGGCGGAGTGCGTGGTAGAGGAGTCAAGGACATTGGGGGTTGGTAATCACACAAGAGCTGATCGACGTCTTATCATGAAAAGGTACAGCCAATTTCCGACACTGTAAGCTTGTTCACAACTCACTCTATAGATCCGTATTACTGAGAGTATTGATGCTTAGTGAGGCGCTGAGACTAACTTACACATTCCAAAAGCCAGATTCAACATGAAGCGTAGTGGGATTAGTCGCTGTCACTATCACTACTACTATCGCTGTCTTTCTCATCATCATCGGTGCTGCTCTCATCGTCACTCTCCTCTACAGCCTTCTTCTTTACTGACCCACCGCGCATCGCAGCCATTTGTCCAGCAATAGTATCTTCGTCAGGATCTGAAATCTCGTCTTCTGCTGGTTCGTCAGCATTCAGTGTAGAAACATCCTCGATCTTAAGCTAGAGAAAAAGATGAGAGGTATATCTTATCAAATGAAACATATGACAAGATAACATACTGTGATATCCCAGGAAGCATCTTCACCAACGTAGGTATCACTTACAAGTTGAACTTTCCAGGTAAAGACGCCAGTAGTCTGAGGTGCTTGGAATTGGAGTTTGTATGAGCGATAGTCTCGTACGTGGTCAGGCTTGGTGATGGGGATGTCTGTAATCTTCATGGGCGGAACAACCACGCGGTTCGATTTATCATCTGCAAGTACTAACCACCATGAAGGTTTACGTTCCTGTTATCGAGGTACGGGTCTGTTAGCTATATCTGCTGTTTGTGCAATTTTTGGAAAGGACCAACCAGAGGCCAATATGGTGCGTGTGCTAGGCCTGGAAGAACATCTTCGGAAGATAGATCTTCAGCTTCCTTGCGGTTCAGTAAAAATTCCTCGTCCTTCTCATCGTTGAACTTTATACGTTGTTTGACCTCATCGGCGTCGTATTCCTTCTCTTCGTGGTTTTGTGATGACGGCGGGGAAATTCTTAGTTTTACCACGAGGTAGACGATCGAGGACGGAGTGACCACACGCTCGCCAATGACTGAAAGGCGTAGAGACGCTGAGTATACAATGCAATGGTGAACTCAAAAGTATGGGACCAACCTTTGAAAGAGGCATCGACGATCTCAACATGGCCCCACTTTTCGATGGCTTTCTTGACGTCCACAACACGCCCATCATGCTTCTCTTCTAAGGCATGTATCAAATCGTTTATGTCGGTGGCATCAGGGGCTATGGTGCGAACTTCATCAGGCTTTATACCAGGAAGCTGTGCGAAGCGTTGATATTCATGGCCAGGAAGCAGAGCCTGTGTGAAGAAGGCATGTAATCGCATGACGGCCAGAGTGGGAGCTAGCCAGTTGCGTGAAATCGAAATATTGAGGAGTGCACTAAGTAGAAGAGGGGTTTGGGAGAGGATCTCGGTTTGCTCTATGTATGCGGGAACACGTCATTTACCTGGCCAGACTCTCGAGGAAGTAGCGGAAATACCTGATCGAAGACTTGGCGACTGCACAGGCAGACGTAGTAGATGGGCATAGAGTAATATGAGAGCCTTTCGCCTGGGTACGCTCTCTCCGCATATGCGTTTGACTTCCTCCCATTTGAAGTTGGCCATCTCTTCAATTTCTTTTTCTAGCTCGTCCAACTCGGGTACTAGTTTCGCCCTTTGACTAGGAAGCTCCCATTGATACGCTTTGGCAAAAGTCCCAAAAACCTCCTCAAACGTCGACTCCTCCTTAAGACTTTTGAAGAAAGCAGCTGCTGATCGAGCATTAACTCCATCCTTTGTTTTCTGGCGACTCCCAAACCACCAACGACCCTAAATTATTATGGGTTTTACGGGACAAAGTTTTCGATCTGGGGCATCACTTACCACGAGCGCGGGCAAGGCACCTCCAAACAAAAGCCCATAAAACCCAAGGACCCAAATATTATTATGTCGCTCAACGACCCATTTAGGAAGTGCGATGCCCATAGATATATCTTGGCGACCGTCGGGGTGGCCATACCGGAGCAAATTTTCGCGAATCGTTTCATCCGTGAGGCTGGTAGAATTTGAAAAAGTGTGTTCACGTGAGTATGAGGGAAAAAAAAAAAGCTTACGCTTTGTAGGCTTTTGTCATCTCTATGAAACGGTTTTGGATGACTTCTATAGTCTCGTTAACAGTCGCTTTGACTTTATCGGGGTGACTGTAGAATAAAATTAAAAATAAGATAACGTTCAAATGACGGGCACTAACTAAAGCCTAGATAGTTTCTTGTAATGAGACTTGATCTCCTTTTCTGCAGCATCCTAGATGAATAAATAAGTCAAGGAGATGGCATTGTTCAAAACACAGGCTCACAGAACGAAGGCCCAATATCTCGAACGGATCATAAATCTTGTTGTCCAATTTGGCGTTAGCAACTTTGTAGCCCACGTAGCCAAGAAGGATCCACCCAATAACGAGACCGTAAGTTCTGAGCGTCGTGTAAGCGTAGATGAAGTATATGCTGCATGGAGAACTTACTTTTTATTGATTGACGGCTTCGCCAAGTTAATTCGTTTGCGTCGTTCCAAGCACTGCTGACACTGACAACCGGATAGAGATCGTCCTCCAAAAATAAATAAATATGAGCTGATGATATTTTACTTCGATAAGACTTACTTGACGGTTTAATTGATAGGACTGTCCATGGTACAAGAACGAGGACAAGAAAAGTTACGAGAAAATAGCCTGCCATATTTCCAGACTCATCGTAGTGGTACTGCGCCATGGCGGTTGGCAATTATTGAAGACAAAAACTGTAAGAAACCAGAGAGGCCCTGAGCCTCAAGAAAGAGGAGCTGAAATAGTTTTGACGTGTCCGGTGAGCTGGCGAAATTACTTGTGACGCTATCTCGCGTCGTCGTCACACCCCGTGACTCTCCGATATGCGTCTCAAGGTCCAGACGAAATTGCCTCTGCCAGACATAAAAGTCTGGTACTCATTCCGTCCGGAAAACGCTCCGACAAACATCTCAGAATTAAAACAGGAATTATGCCAGAATATTCCCTCTTTAAAGGCCGGCCGTATACTCAGCAGCAATGTCGTGCTACTACTTGATGATTTTCAACTCCTGGACGACAGCCAACTCGACGTCGTAAGAGATGGCGATCTTATCCTTGTAGCACCAGCGACCAACTACCTCAATGCTCCTTTGGAATCATCAGAGCGTGAGTCAGGGCCCCAAGTGTGACTTGAACCTGCTCAGTTAACATACTCTCTAGACCCTTCACGCAGCAGCAAAAAGCGGAAAAGAGAAAACACGGGTCGCGCAAGTACGGGGCTTGTGTGGAATGCACAATTGTCAACACAACTAAGGTCCAGATCATCCTCTCCCACGTCTTCATCTGTCTCGAGCTATGTGTCGTCGTCGTCGTCGTCTTACAGCTCATCTTCGTCATCTTCCTCGTCCTCGTCCTCATCGACCTCTTCGTCGGTATCAGAACGTCCTTCCAAGAAGCAGTTGATTGATCATGTGCTCTCCGCTAACCCTTCGCAATTATTGTACGCAAATATCACTTACACAAACGCATTTGCCTAAAGCTTCTTGCAGTCAATCTCACGTTCCTCCGGGTCAAGGGAAACCCCAAACGCACAGTCGTAATCTTCGTAGACGCTTGAAGAAAAAGCATGACAAAGAGGCAAAACCAGCTCACTCTTCATCCACACCTCCGATCAAAACCTCAGAATCTAACAATGTTCCGCTGGGAACACGCAAGAAAGCATTCGGAGGCCTGACTTCTGCTGTGCTACCGCATGTCGAGTCTACCACTAATGAAAGACAATCATTGATGAATAATGATACGGAGCAAAGCCATTCGAATGCGGCTTTCACGCGACAGTCAGCCCATGCGCGAGGGCAGGAACCGATGGTCGATGAAGATACCACCTATGTTATGATGAGCAGTCTTGGCAATAAGAATAAGCGCAAGGGATTCCGAAAATCTATGATTGGTCCTTTTCCACGTAAAATAGTCTTTAACGACCCTCCCAACGCGTCCACGACCAGTTTTACCTCGTCGCCAGTGCGGCAAGAGACTAGGGCAATAATCCCGAATTTAGCGAAACTAATTACACCATCCGAAAAGCAGAAGCGCGGAGAACTTCCTCCAAGGATGTTTGTGACGAGTGTTGACGTCGAAGAGGGTATACATGAGGTCACAGTGCGGAGCGAGAAGCAAAAGACTGGAAACAAGTTGTCGAACGAAGCTGGAAACACTGAGGCTGCTCCGCTCAACCAACAGGCAGAGGATACACAGCTTGACTCTTCCTCCTCGGAGACTTTGGATTGGGAAAATATTGAAAAAGGTTGGACAAGCTTCGCTAAAGTAACCGATGTGAATCAACTCGCTGTTGGGACTACAGTTGGGTGGGAGGTACGTTAAAACTGCTCACGCTACGACGATTTCGTTTTCAGACGTGATATCTTCCAGGGCCTTACTCTCAATCCTCTGACACGCTCGCCAGAGGTTGCACTTTCAGTCGCCACCATCGTCCGTCTTCCGGGCCCTGATGATGACGGACGAATCCTTGTTCGGTCGATACCCCGTCTATCTGAGAGTCCTGAGGAGACGGGTGAAGATTTGCAAGGTGAGTATACCTGGGAGGATATACTAAATGCAGTGTGGAAAATTGTGCCCAAATAATCGATTGTTTTCTTTCGTAAAATCGTCTACAGTAATGAGGCATTGAACGCAAAATATGTGCTTGGCTATAAGAGCGAGGGGTGGCAGCGGTATTATTGTAAAAAAATAGATACTTTTCAACCAGACCATTAATGAGTACTCTAATCGTACACTTGTATGAATGCAGATGTTGTGAATAAGTGTGGTACATTGATGAGCGCAAAAGCCCTGCGGATGCGGCCTAGTTGTAACAGACCTTGTCCAAGAGAGAAGGAAAGTCAGACCAAAGCCAAGATCATGATACAATCTGAGAATGGTCTACTAGAATTCCGCTTATTCGATTGAACACGGCTTCTGGATATTGCCTGCGAAAGGAGTTAGCCACCGGTAGGAAAGGAGTAAGCCAGGCTTTCTTTCTTACCTCGCTTTGAGCCGTTCTAGCAGGTCGAGAGCGCCCTGCCGGTTCCCCAAACCAAGTTCTGCGCGAATCATCACTTCCCACGTCGAAGGCTAGGGAGGAAATAAAACTCAGCGGGAGCACAAGATGTAATGAGGTGAAAAGCCATACCTCACGATACACAGGGCTAGACTTATCTGTAGCTGGCGAACTCGCAGGCTCGTGCGGTGCGTGGTTATTAGGTGCAGCCATGCCTTCTGGTGGATCCTCTAGGGATTCAAAGATACTCCGTGCACGCTCTACATCCCCCACCATAGCATATCCCCTGATCAAAACATTGGCGACATAAGCTGTCATGTGCACCCCCGCCGCCTCCATCTTTGCTGTATACTCTGGGATGAGGTCCGTCCGGCGGTTCGCGACGAGCGCATTGACCATGGCTTCAAAGACAAGCGCGTCGGCAGGCGGTACACCAGAGAAGGTCGAAATAGAGTCAAATACTTCTATGGCTTTGTCGAGGTCCTTCTTGACGCATCCATATGCGTTGATGAGTGACGCAAAATGGTTGCCCTGGATCTGTACCGTCTTGTCTTCTTGGAGCGCCTTGAACGTTTGCTCCATTGATTTGATATCAATCGGCTCAATAGACCCATATGCGTCCATAAGAAGCTGAAAGGGCGAAATATCTTAGAAAAAACAAATATCAGAAAAGCTACGAATGGACGCATACCTTGTATGTATAAGCAGTTGGAAAGATCCCGGCCTGGCGCAGCCTGTTATAGAAATACAGTGCACGTTCTCGATCAGGTTTCGTTGTGGTGTACATCTGCATCATGGTGTTGTATGGAGGAATACGAGGCTTGAAGTTCTTTGCGTGCACCATCTCCTCGAACAGCACCTCAGCAGATTGGACGTCCCCAACACGCGCGCACGCGCCAATGACGGCACCATACGTCACTGAACTAGGATACGCTCTGGAACTTTTCATTTGCTGGAACAGTTCGAGGGCGTAATCGGCTTTGCGTGCTTTGGCCAGCTTGGAAATGATGTTGTTGTAAAGATATGGATTGGGCTGCACACGATGAAGTTGCGACTCTTGGAAAAGAGCCAACGCATTGGAAGCGTCGTCCGTTGTGTCCTTGACATTGTATATCAGAGCTCCATATGCGTCGGCGCTGGGGGAACCGCCCTGCTCAAGAATACGTTTACGATGCTCGTGAGCGCCCTCGACATCCCCATGGTGTGCAAGCGCGATCACCATACTGTCCTCAATCAAGAACCATGCATCGGCTTGGTATGCCTTGTGGGTTTCCAGCGATGCCAAGATATCTTGTGCGGCGGTGTATACGTATTGCATTTCCTCCAAGCGGCCAGCTCGACCAAGATTCTGGATAAGAAGACCTGTAGTCCCGGGAGACGGTGCATTCCCGCTCTCGATTCCAAGACGGAACTTGGCGAAAGCAGAAAGCGCAGCGTGGCCGGGATTATGCATGGCCTTGAATTCTTCATGGATAGACTTGGTGAGGGATGTGTCTATTTGTAGTGGAGGATTCGTTGTGGTTTCCGCAGACGCGTAACCAGAATCAGCGTCTGAGGCGGAATCGAAGACAAGCTCTGAATCAGGAGGGTTGAGCGCGGGATTCGCAAGTACACTGTAAAATGAAGGTCCTAAGTTTTTGAACAACTCTTCCATCTCCGTTCTCCCATAACGCTGCAGTACAAGTTCCACGACCCGCTGGATGAGCATAGAGTTCATCGTGTGGAACGCGACGCCGTGTTTGGACAAGTCACCTAGCAGCGAGGTGAGGCCCTCAAACGCATAATCGGGAACGTAGTTGTGGAGGGGGCGCTCGGAAGATGCGGCAGCTTCGACTTCAAAGGCCGCAAACAACAACAGTTCCCAATCACGCAATGTCATATCCTCTAAAGGCAGGCTTCCCGAGGCACGCGAAACAGCATACGACTGCAAGAAGGAAGCAATCCAATCCTCGCGCTGTACTGCCCTGACTTTATCAGCCAGGCGAGCGACCTGCATTGAGACGCTGTATGAGACGTCGCCTTGCGTCATTTCATAGAACCTTTTGGCAAAGTCGAGCTGCATCGACTGGATAACATGGATAGCAGGGTTACGAGCGGTGCCATTGATATGGTGCGAAGACGTATTCTCCATCCAGCCCGTAAGAAAATCGGAAAGTGAGATAATGGCACGGTCATACATTTTCCGAGTGAAACAAGCATCGATGATTTCCTCCATCATGGATTTGCGTTCTGAACTGGACAACCCTTGCGCGATGACGCGGCTGCGAAGGAAATCAACTGTCTTGACAAACTTCGTTTCATCCAAAGTGTGTAGATTCGCCATATTGGCCGCAAAAACAACCGTTCGCTCGCGCGATTCTATGTCCGTTACCGGATCTTGCAAACGTATGGCAAAGAGCCTGTTGAGGTGATGTAACATACCCTTGACGGCCAGCGCGTCAAGCATGATAGACCACGCCACCGCGTCGGGCTTCATGATAACACCTGTTGGTTCGAAAGGATCTTTGCTGGTGTCTGTTTGTTGGAGTAGCCTATCGAACCAAACCAGAGCGCTGGCTACGTCCCCAGTCTGACAAAATCCAGAGATGACCGTGCTGAACGTAGATGAGCCAACAGGGGGCGGGCCAACGGTGATAGTGGAGGGGTCCGGCTCTGCGCGTATCATCTGGTCAACGAGGTCCACAGCCTTGTCAGGGAGATTAAACCGGAAGTATGTCTCGATCATCTGATTCCACACGAGGAGGTTACCACGATTGGACTCCGCGTACTTCCTGCCAAAGTTGAGGTACACGCCCTCGCGCTGCATGGCCTTCTGATACTCTGCAAATATCTGTTCTGCGCCCTGCAGTTGCCGGGCATTGGTGTAAGCAGCGATCATGAACTGATATACAGCCGGGATAGGTCGGAAATCCGTTGAGCGCTTCTCGATATGAGCAAAAACGTGGATAGCACCCTCGATATGTCCATGATTCGCACAGCAACGAAGGAGGTTGGTATATAGGAAAGGAGGAATGCGTCCATTTGCGCCCATTGACAGGAGAGACTCGAAAAGAGTCATAGCAGATGTAAAGTTATTCTCACCACGAAGAACTTCAATGCGGCGCATGTTAGCCTCATCAGCTTGGGTATTGTGGCGTCCTGTGAGTTTGCGAAATCTCATATTGTTCTCAATGTGATAGATGGCCTTTTGAATTTCCTTGTCACGGGTAACGAGAGCATCAATAAGCGTGATGTAGGTGTTGACGTTGGGCAGGATGGAGTGCTGCAGCATGTCATTGTAAGTTTCAAGTATGATGTTTAGAGGTTCCCCAACACGACGGGTAGCGACTAGAGCTTCCAGAGCAGCGTTGAATTCGCGAGCGCTAGGGTTCTCGGCGTTCGCTCGGAAAGAACGGACGGTTTCTGCAACCAGTACCGGGTCACCTGAGTCGCGGGCCCTCATCAAACGTAGAGTATCGTGTGATAAATCGGTTTGGGATGAGGGAATGCTAGGAGGAGAAGTTGTCTGGGGAGAGGCAGGGTCGAGGGAGTCTGGAGGAGAAATAGATTGAGATAGCTCATCGGAGAGATAGCCTGACTCATTAGGGGAAGAGGGACTGGATTCGGCTGACAAGCCGGGAGAGAAAGATCGGTGAGGGGAAGGAGGAGGTATGGAAGGATCAAAAGCCTCAGTGGATGATGGTGTGGAAGTGCTATTACGGCGTAATAAGACAGGCCGGGGATCAGATTCAAGAGCGGGTAAGTCGGAAGACGCGAGGGATCGAGCTGTAGAGGTTGTGTGAGGGGCGAAAGCATGGCGGGATCTAGCATGAAGTTGAACGGTCTGTAAGACACCGAGCGTCTCTGCACGTTCGGTGGGACCATGACTTGGGTTAGATAGGCTGTGACTACGTGTGCGAGATTTTTTAACAGGGCGGATAGGAAGGTGTCTAGCAGGCGCCTCGTCCTGATCGTCGATTTGAGCTATTGACACGTCATTGGACAAGATTGTTGAATTGGCTTGGGTAACGGCACGGCCAGCCCCCTGCCAAAAACGGTCAACAGGTTGTCAAAGACAAAAGTGGAGAGAAAGAGTACAGTATAACCATTGTAATGATAACGACTACCAGTGCCGGTATTGGTGTTTTGTTTCGCGCCTCCTGGGCCTGCGCCGTTGTTCCCCCAATGAGAACTTCCTGAACTGTTCCAGGGCGCTAGATGATTTGAAGATGAGGATGGACCAGAAGATGACTGTAGTTGGAAGACATTTCTAATAGTGTGAGTTTGGTGCTGGATAGAGGCTGCAGCACGAGAGGTAGTATGAAGGATATGAGTGGCGACTTTTGGCAGCATATTACAAGTCGATTACGATAATAATAATAATGCTGCCCGGTCAAAGGGGCCCAACTGATAAGATGGGTTAGTTGGCAATGGAGGGGAGGGTTTGCTACTTGTTAAACTGACTCAATACGCGTATGTACGGCCGGCATCGGCTGAAATCGGTCTATAGTTACGGAAGTAATCGGGAAAGTCATCCCATCACACCCTTCATAGCCACCATGCTCACCACTATCTTATCCACTTCCATATTATTATCATCCTTCAACAACTTATGGTACTGCAATATTCATCAACACACTTTTATTTCTCCTTCTTCATCTCTCTTTCTTACCTTTTTAATCGTATCCCAGTCCGTGACACAGTCAAGCCTGCTGAGCGGAATAGCTTGACCTTTTACGGCTCCCTCCATTTTCTCCCCTATTCCAACAGTCGCCCCATCATCTATGCATACCACAATAAGCGACGTTGTACCGTCTGAGACACCATATCTTCGTATAGATTCTGTAATATTATTCGTTGGATTAAGTGCCCATAGCACTTCAGAATGCACCGTTCTTGTTCGCAATGCGTTCTGAGACTCGGCTAGAATGGCCTGGTATATCGCAGTTTGAAGATGTAAACGACTAGTAATCTACATGCCAGCGTGTAAGACATCACTCTATAGGTGCAAAATCGTGGAGATAGAAACAGACAAGTCGAGCATTGATAAACGCAAAATTCACCGCATCCCGCTCCTGTTCGCCATGTTTCCCTTGCGCCCCAGCCGCTTCGATAATGCGCTTTCTCAAGCCAGCAGAATTCGTAACTTCAGTGTAGAGAGCTACGTGCACCACAGATCGATCCGTGAACTGGGGAAAGGAATATGTTTCCATCAGTGTTTGAGGTATATCAAATTTTTAGTGATCTGCTTATATAGTCTATTTGTTGGCAGACGTGTTCCCCCCCACTTTCTCCACGTAAACCCACTCTGTCGTATTTGAGAGCAGGCCTCCTCGACACAACCAGCAATGCCACCAGTTAAATATCTCGCTATATCTCTTCTCGCCCTCTTATCCTCTGCTTTGCCTATACACGCCTTGCAACTGACCCCGGATAACTTTGCTAACGTCATAGCCGATGGTCTCTACTTCATCGAGTTCTTCTCCCCTTTTTGTGGCCACTGCCGCAACTTTGCTCCAACATGGAATCAACTTGTAGAGGAAACCGAGCAAAATACGCCGTCTGTAAAGACCGCCCAAGTCGACTGCGCTCTTCATGGAGGTCTGTAACAATCTCATCCATGCCTTGATTGCTCCGCATCCCTCTCATATCCCATCTTAGACTTGTGCGACGATCAAAACGTTAAAGGTTACCCGACTATGCACATGTATCACAATGGCAAATTCGTCGCAGAGTTTTCAGGTCGTCGTGACCTTCCTGACTTGCACGCCTTCATCAAACAGCATGCCAACGCCTTAGGTTCTCCGGAACCCCCTAAACCATCCAAACCGGCCGTCAACGTTGATGGCCAAGTTTTGGAGCTTTCAAGTGACACTTTCGCCACCAATCTCTCAAAAGGTCCTATGTTTGTCAAGTTCTTCGCTCCCTGGTGTGGTCACTGCAAGAAGCTTGCGCCTGTGTGGAGACAGCTGGCGAAACATATGCAGGGCAAGCTCATTGTAGCCGAAGTGGATTGTGAGGCACATAGTGCGCTTTGCAAAGCACATGATGTCCAGGGGTACCCAACTCTCGTATATATAACCAGTGGCGGATTGAGGTCGGAGTATAATGGTGGACGGAAGCTGGAGCAACTAAAATCATTTGCCGTGAAAGCAAGCTCTGAGTGCGTCAGCCATCTTGTTCTCTTACCTTTCATAAACCGAATTTATCCTGCTTAGCGGCGTTCAATCTATTCGTACAGATGAGATTGGTGATCTCATCGAACAAAACGAGGTTATGTACCTTCTCATACACTCCGGTTCAAACACAAACATACTCGTACGTTTCGAAAATTCTTTTGCAGAATAATAACACAATTGCTTTACCCTAGGATACTATCAAACGTGTATCGCCAGTCCTTCTTGGCTCACCAACCATTTTCACATCATCGGATCCAGCTCTTCTTTCTCGATTTAAGATTCCTCAAACAAACACCTGGGCTCTTGTCGCTTTCAAGGATCATGACCTGGCAACACCATCATCTATCTTGTCTGAACACCCCACGACTTCTGACGAGACAATTCGCTCCTGGCTTCTCTCTCATCGCCTACCGACTACTATCGAGCTTACGCAAGACACTTTCCAGAGTGTCATGTCTGCCCCACAAGCGCCGCTTGTCGTAATAGCAGCTACGAGTTCTGCAATGAAGAATAAAGTAGAGGAGCGCCTCATTGAAGTCGGCAAGAAGTGGAGGACGCGCACGAAAGGGAGTGGTTTGACCTCCGGTCGGGAGGTCATCTTTTCATGGATGGATGTAGAAAGGTGGGCGGAGTGGATGAAGAGCATGTATGGAATTGTTGTAACAGAAGAGAAAGATTTGGACGATATACCGGTCGTGATCACAGACCACAAGGTAGACTAATTTTCACTCCGCCTTGCAATTCCATCGACTTACCGGTTCTAGCGTCTCGTATATTATGACAAAGACACCACGGATTCACGCATCAAAATAACATCAAGTCCCAGCCTGTTCGCTACTGTAGAGGCTGCTGGCGCCGGAAAACTGACGTACAAGCATTCAGAAAATACCGTCGAAAGATTAGCTCGGGTATGTTGGCTTCTTTTTTTGCAGTATGGCTTGCTCTGACGACCGTGATGCCAGTATCTCAATCAGAAGATGACCTCGCTAGAGAGATACGTTGTAATATATCCTTGGAGGGCTGCATTCTTCCTCTTCGCGATTATTGTCGCCGTATTTATGTTCCTTAAAAGGACTATCGCGAATGACGTTTCGGGAGAGTACCGGAAGGTGGACCGCCTAGATTAGAACCATTCTAGACTTGATTAAAATGCGTGTACGTAGTGTACTGCACCTTTTCTCACATTGATTACGGTGCGCCAGGAGTGCCAGGCAGGATTTCGAGATCAAATCCATTAGTCAAGTAGTGATTCGTATAATCTGGGTTCTCCTTATGAAAACCAATGTAATCCGACCGATCCTGAGGTGATCTACAGTCACACTTAGCATAGCAAGTACTCTTGGTCCTTCTCACCAGTAGGCAACTATTCTGCCCTGACTCGTATCCGCGACTTCTATCGCACGATATTTCGAACATTCCTCAGACTCTGAAGGCAAATAAGGCCTAAATTTCAATATCTCAGTCTCGAGCTGCTAGGCATAGTTTGTGAAATGATCAGAGCATACTGAGGCTCGAAGAGACGGTTGTGAGTTAGCCATGAGGACAACAATCTAACAATATTCCAGTTTCGAGCTACTAGGATGCAATTGAAGCTAAGGTATATTGGGAATGATCAAGCCTGCTCACGTCTATTGCTTCACGCTCAGCAGATGAGTGAGCGGCTGCAAGCTTGATGCACTTCATGTATAAGGCCTCGTTGAGCACAATAAAGGACAACTGCGCATCCAGTACAAAGGCCCATAATAAGCAATCTTAAGCCCACTCAAGGCGCAAGAAGCCAACGCGCTATAGTGATAAGCTCAACCAGAGAGCAGAAGCGCCAAGTCACAATACTAGAACCATAAAGTTGATGTATTTTAGGTTCAAACTGAGAAGCAGCAGCGCTAAGCAGCCATTGGTGCCAGACAGACAAGGACTAGATTAGTAGATATTACATTAAAAGTCGCACAGTAGATTGCAGCACACCAGGTATATTCTAACCTCCTCCTAATGAGCCTGTGTTGAGGTTACTGAAGTTGATCCAGTGTACTAATGAACGAGTTCAAAAAGTCAAGACTCATCCGTCAAATGAGGCAGAGTGCCAGCACATAGATGTAGTTTTGAAAGGTGTCTGAACAAGGCCAAACATAGCGGCCGAACCTCTATGCCGCCCACCTTCGCTAATTTTGTCAAAGCATATCTGCATATATACAGGTAAATATCTGCTGAGGAAGGATGGCAGCATGAAAACCGACGGCGAATGGTAGATTGTTCCCACACATGCACACTTCACAAATCGTCAAGTTCCGAACAATATGACGCCTTCGATAGTATTCTCAAAGGTCCCGGTACTGATATTACGAGAAAAAGACGCTCGTCCAACCTCATTCACACTCGAAGATCCGCAACACTATTCATGACTAGATCCGCTCCAGCTTTAAGGTGGTCTGAAGCAGAATCAGCCCCCGTCAGCACTCCTGCGACAAAGCCGCATCCTGCGTTCCGTCCTTCCTGAATGTCACGAACGGAATCCCCCAGCTTTGCCACCTCACGCATGTCCAATATAGCGTGTTTCTGTGCCAGGTGTTGGATCATGTAAGGGTATGGCCTTCCCATGCCCACCTCTTCAGCAACGATTAGGCCATCAATCTTATCGTTCAAATCAAGCATTTGGAGTAACTGGTCAGCAATAGAACGAGGATAACCTAGGATATGAAGTATGAGAAGAGGTAAGCTTGATACCACAGGTGTGGACCAACCGGTGTTTAGACAGACTTTGATGCCAGCCTCGCGAAGTGCTTGGAACACGTCAAGTGTGCCGGGAACGAGCATTACCAGTCCACCATTCTCAGGGCTAAAATAAGCTGTTTCTAGGCTGGTCAAGAAATCTTCATACATAGACTGAATCTCGTTTTCAGATAGGCCAGCAAGGGATCCAAAGTGCCGAAGCACCTCGATTTTATTGGATCCATGCCATTGATCGAATTCTTCAGGGGTGTAAGTGATAGTAACTCTGGGTGCGCGTCGCATAACCTGCTGGAGAACGGTGTAGACAAGTCCCCCTTCATCAATAACAGTTCCTGCACAGTCAAATACAACGAGCTTGATTCCCATCGCACTGATGGAAGGTGATGTGAGGCTCGGGCTGCCAGACGAAACTTGTTGATTAAGCGTGGCAGACTGTATTTGAGCGATGGCTTTGGAAAGTTCAGTATGGTCGGCCGTGTGGCTCAAGTTATTGCTCAGCTTTTCGACGATGCCAAACGATGCTGAGAGGAGAGGAGTTGTGGAGTACGTCTGAGAAGCGAGTCGCAAGGCAGTCAGCATATCCTTTCTAAGAAAAGACAGCTGGAAGCCGTAGTCATAAGTTGCGGGTAGAACATAGTTGGGAATCCTGTCGATGGTCGCCCAGCTGTGCAGCAAAAATATAAGCGAATTACATATAGGTTTCGAGCGATGCCAAACCTTCGTCCCGAAGATTCGTTGATAGCTTTCAGAGCATGCATTGGCTTGACGCCGTATTTGTACAGAACGGCTAACCCCTCTGATGCGGCGGTCAGATTAGTCGCCATGAGCATGTTATTAACGGCTTTGACCGCATGGCCGGCACCAGTCTCGCCACAGTATACGACAAGTCTTGCAGCGCGTCGAAAAAATGCGGAAACGGTGTCGAATAAAGCCTGATTGCAGCCAACCATCGCGCAAAGAGAGCCGTTTGCTGCACCTTGTGGGCCTAACAGTTGATGCACATCCTTAAGAACCAACAGGAAGAATGGATAAGAATGGGCTGACCACCTGAAATCCCAACGTCGATGAACGTCGACCTCTTACTTTCAAGTATGGAGGCATATTTTTTTGCTAGCATAGCGTCTCCAGAGGTACAGTCAAACCAGAGTGTTCCAGGAGGGAGTCGTTCCAGAAATAATGTCAAAACCTCTTCGACGACTCCAGAACTGGGGAGACAGGTCAACACGACACTAGGAAGAGAATTGGATACAATCAAATCGCTAAAGGCCTGACTGGCAGGTATCTCTAGGGCGAGCTTGTTGACAGCTTCTGCATTTGAATCGTACAAAAAGGTAGTATGTCCAGGAGGGGCAGCCAACCGTCGAGCTAACTGTGATCCCATGGATCCCAAACCGATGAATAAGACATCCGAAGAGGTTGGTTCAGACATAGAGAAAGATATGAAGGGCGTGGGAAGGTTAATATTGAGAACCTCTGAAATTAACTAATTAGTAAGGCTGGATATATTTTGAATGACCCACGCCAACAAAGAATTATAGATCTTTATAGTCGCTTTCCCATTGTACTTCAGTGAAACGATACTGATGTACCATTGCAACGGTGAGTTTCGGAAAGCTAGAAAGATGTATTAGGTGTATAAGGTTTCGGGGTACAAATGCGTCGCAAGCAGAAAGTTAGTCAAAATTATTTCTTTTCTTTCTCTTCCTCTTCGGTGCGCATACTCATCTCAATAGCTCTAGTGATAGCTGCGTCTTCATCCTCGTCCTCATCTGAATTCCTACTTTCCTCCATGTTGACGTCTTGTTGTTGCGACATGGCTATTGCTCGTTGGAGTTCCTCGTCCTCCGCTGGCTCCGCAGGACCAGTGGCAACGGGAATCGAAGAAACACTAACATGCTGAATAGTGGCTGCATTCGGCGGCGGCTGTTGCTGCGAAGCTGCTGCTTCTTCCGCTGCTTGACGTGCCTGCGCTTCTTGCATCGACATCCTAAGAGCCTTTCAAGCAGAGTGACTTTTGATGAGATATAGAAAAGAGAGTAAAACTAACCATGGCTAATTCAGGATCGAGACTCGGATCTACACCAAATTCAAACTGGTTTGCACCGCCAGATCCAGATGGTGCTGGTCCATCACCAGTGCCACCAAGTTCCGCAGGAATACTGCTGCTGCGGTCGCCAGAGAGTATGGAAGACGATATGAGAG
Source organism: Calocybe cyanea (assembly GCA_018851305.1). Lineage (NCBI taxonomy): Eukaryota > Fungi > Basidiomycota > Agaricomycetes > Agaricales > Lyophyllaceae > Calocybe > Calocybe cyanea. The sequence goes on along the minus strand of JABCKL010016768.1, from coordinate 6,857 downwards.
CATCAGACAGCAACACAGTTCCCGGAGGTACTGAGACTATGTGGCTTGATAAAAGTGAGATCAATGCCAAGCAGTGAAAACGAACAGAGGTCCTACGAATTGTCGTCGCTGCTCGCGCTCTCCACGAAAACCTTCAGCACGCCCCTCTCACTCTCAGCCGGCTCCTCAATTCCGTCACCATAACATACCACATCGACTGCTACGTTATTCTTCTTCAGTTTCTTGGCGAGCTTAACCATCGACTTTTCGTCCGCAGCTAGGCCGTCCAAAGGCGAGGCGACAAAAACAATTATCCGCTGACGAAGGTTCTTGTTCTCTCTATGTTTGAGTGCCAGTTGGGCAATAGCTATTGATGTTGGAATATCGATTTGGCCACCAATTTTGGATGAAGCAGTATGAATCGCTTGAAGGATCTGACCAAGGTCTTTCGTGTGTGTGACGAGCACTTCCGGGCTTATATATACCTCAGTCCATAGCTTCATAAGAACAAAGGGAAAATCACCCTTTCCCAGCCATGGTCATGACGCCGACAGTGTTTTCCGGGTTTGAGTCGATTTTGGTTTGGAATATGGTATTGACAGCATCGGCTTGGGCCTCAAATCGAGTTGGCTGGTAGTCGCCATTTCGCATGAACTCTGAGTTATCTATTATCATCATAGTTGCTTCTAAAGGCATTTTCCGCAAATTGACAGAGCGAAGTAGAGGAAGCCGAACGCCGTTGCGGTTTTTGTCGATGGCTGACGCGTCGAACGCGAGAGATATTAATGTTATTTTGAAATGTTTGGCCTTTGGGGATCTTATTGGTTAGCTCTTAAACCTGCCGCTCGGCTGGCGTAAGTATGCTCACCCTGTCACTGCTGGCGGCGACCCGTGTTTCTCGTAGAAACATGAAACAAATTTCTCTGAGAAATATTGATTCAAAAATTTAAAGTGTTTCTATTGTGTTTCACTCTGAAATACTTAAAGTTTTTCAATTTGTGTTTCCCAATAACAGACCATTCTTTCTTTTGAGCCAAGCTCTGATTTTCTGGCAAAAATTGACTCCGAATATGCAAAATATGCTGTTGCACTCTTCCCTGGAAGACTTGATGTTCAGATCATTGAGACAGAGGCACCTTCAAATGAGTGAAAAACAAACAAACTGGGCAGAAAATGGCAAGGAGAAGACTGCAGTGCACACTCAATGCCATGGACAACACTAGAAAAGCAAGAAAATGGCACAAAAACTGCACAAAAACTGCACAAACACAGCCCAACACAGTAGAAACACTGCACAAAAGCTGCACAAAAGCTGTATAAAAGCTACACAAAAGCAGTATAATAGCTGCACAAAAACTGGACAAAAACAGTACACAAGCAGCATTTCTATACAATTCATTGCCAGAGATTTCTGACAATCAGTCAGCCAATTCATTCCCAGAGATCTTTCACAATCCAAGTGCACCCAGGACATCCATGTTTGAGGGCCAATCCATCACCAAAGATCTCTTATGATCCCAGTGCTGAGGCATGGTAATATTTTAAATGTTACAAAAAGAAATATTTAAAGTTTTTCTTTGCGTGTGTCAAACTGTGTTTCTTTTGGTATTTCTCTGGAAAACACTTAAAGTATTTTCTAAGAGCCTGTTCAAATATGTTGAAATGTTGATTTTGTTGTGTTTTTTGCTTAATGGGCTCAGGTGATTCTGCTGAGGCAGCACCAGCATTGTCAGCAGAGTTTTAAAAGCACTCTACATTTGACACTCATGGGGGCATTGTCTTATTGATTAAACCTCCACTCCCTTCTGGCTCCTGGAAGGGAGATCATCTCAGAGTATATAAACATTACTCTGTTGCAGTGTATGGAGGAACTATTGCAGCAAGAACAGCCACAGTCTACTCCTTCAAGCTTTTCACCAACTGGACACCCCACCGCTGACAATGTCTACTGCGAGCTGTGCATCAGCCATCCAAATTGCAAAGCCATCAAAAGAGTTGCCCCCAATAACTTTATACAAGGCAATGTTGAAGGAGGTAATGCCATCTGGAGTGAAGCTCAAGCAATCATCCTAATCAACTATCTCCATGAGCTGTTCAGCATGGATCCCGGTAATGGTCACACATTCAAGGACCCAATCTACAGCACCGTCCTTCCAACAATCAACAGCTGGCATAAAAAGAGCCCCTTGAAGACTATTATACATGCTAAAACCAAGTATGCAATGGTACGTATATTGTTACTAGATCTTATCATCTCTAATTAATTTTTATCAGCTCTCAAATGAATGGAAGACTATCAACAAGTTCCTTGACCACAGCGCCTCTGGTCTCAGCTTTGATAAGACTAGAGGATGTTTTCTTGGGGACTTCTTGAAGGATGGAGTAGATTACAGAGTGGCAAAGGCTCTCAAGAACTCAGTGAGTTGACTCTATTGTACTATATTTCTGCCACTCTAAATCTTTCAAAGAATAAGGGAATAAGCAAGTTCTTTCAAGGGCCATGGCCATATTGGAAGGCACTCAGTGAGATGCTCTCTGGATCAACTGCAACAGGTTGTAGTGTTCATCGCCCTAGTCATGCAACATCATCCTGACATTCACAGATCATTAATCAAGATGACACACAATCAGAGTCTTTACAAGTATCTTCAAGTCTGCTTACATCTTATCTTCCCACATCAACAGCAGCAACCACTGCCCCTGCTTTGTCAAGTTTCTCTGCTAGTCAACTATTTTCTAATCTTCCTATGACATCCACATCACCAGCTAACTCCGTCACATCTCAGATGCCACCCCCTTTGTTTATGCCCTGACAACCAATATCATCAGCCTCTCCACTCTCACAATCACCATCAACACATTCATTTGCTCCACCACCACCATCACCAAGAGGGAGGATCAGTTACATCATCAAAGCCATCCTCCAAGCACAAAGTATCTGCAATCATGGGAGGTGCCAAAGATATCCATTGTCAACAACCTTCTCCTATATATGCACCAACCTCCAGTCAGGTGAGTAGCTCAGGGAGTAGGATGAGCAACAATATTGCAATGGTTCAGTTGGAGAATCTTATTTGATCACATAACAATTTGATGGTCTTTGCTTCAAAGCAGACTCCTGAAGGCCACCTTGAAAGTGCAACTGAAGTACTTTGGGCATGTGCAAAAGAAGACGGTTTGAATAAGTTGCAGACAGCCGCTTTTACAGTTCTGCTTACAAATAGCTCCATGCTCTGTACTTCTTTGGTGAAGGCTGACTCATCATATATTTGAAAGAACCTCATTGCTGTGGCCTTTCAAAGTAGAGGTGGTGCAAATCTTGCTACTCTACTTCAAGGTCTTCCACCAGATCCATTTGAAGCACCTCCCTCTCCTCCTCCTGCTTCCACTGGAAATCTTGAAAATATTGATCTTGATTGAAGTATTTTGGCTTTCTATACATACTTGGTATCATTGTCCTCTCTTTGTTACCATGTTTTGTAGCTGTTGTATCTCCCTTCTGGACTCTTTGATGTTGTGCATTCCATTGTATATGCTGTTGCACTATGCTATATTTGTGATCTGCATCTCAAATGCAATTGATTTTTTTTCATCATCTATTGTCTATCTATGAGTTCATGCAATATCAGGTACTTGATCTTCAAAATCCTCCTCCTCTGAGTCTGAGTAGAGATCTAACAATCCTCTTTGTTCTAATTCCTCTTGATACTGCTGCCACATCTCCTTTGCAATAGCATCATGGTGCTGAGTAGCCTCAGGCTGATCATCATTTCCTAGAGTTGGCTCTTTGTCTTCATTATTTACAAGATGTGTGTATTGCTTATTTCCACCATATGCATATCCACTGGCAGAGTTGAATGATGTTGGAAGCACTCCCTTGTTGATATTATGAGTGCAAATGAAGTTGTGGAGTGCACACAGGGCAGTGGGAATCTTGGCTTGTAAATTAGCATTGTACTTTGATGCATTTCAAAGGATCTTGAAGCGGTGCTTGAGGACTCCAAAAATATGTTCTATAGCATTTCAAGCTTGAGCATGTTGGAGGTTGAAAAGCTCCTTTGCATTGGCAGGTCTAGATATCAATTGTAATTAACTCAGAATATAAGCTGAATACGATGATTTCATCTGAGTTTAACCCTGCCCCATTCTGCAAGATGGTAGTGTACACCATGATAAGGCATCAATAGCTCTTTACAGTGTGGAAAACCTGCATCTGCTAAAAGATACCAGCCCTCAGGGATGGCAATATCTCTAGCGGCATCAGCTCATATCTGGGCATCAGGGGCTGATCCCTCTGATCCAGTCAATGTATAGGTAAATATAAGAGTGAAGCTGCAGATAAAGAGGCAATTCTGTGAGAGGAATCCTTTCCAATTCCAATAAGCAAGACATTGATTAGCTGAAGGAGCAAAGAGTATATGACTTTCATTGATAGCCCCAAGTGTATGATGAAAGAATGGCCACAATCTTTTCTGGTCAAGGAATTGTGCTGGTTCATTGTCAGGCCCTGGGAACTGGACCCATTGACTATAAAAAGGATTGGAAGAGAGGATCTTCACCATATTTTGAAATGCACTAAACAATTGTCAGTTGCTGTGCTTAGTTATGTGATAAGCAAAGTCCTCACCCAGCAATAAAACCATTTGCATGCTGAAATTGCTCCCCAGCATGTCAAATTGAAACTCCAGTAATGCAGATATACAAGAAGATGGCCAGCTGCTCATCAAGCTTGATGCTGCTTTGTTCATCATTCACAAGGCCCAAATTTGCAATCTCTGCAACAAGTGCCTGGAATACCTCTTTATGGACACCCAGGTCCATGCAAATGTGCTCTGGATGACCAAATAATAACTCCAAAAGCCACATCCTTCCAGTAAGAATTGAAGTATGAGAAGGAATAGAATTGATTCTAGCCTCCACAAAAGACAGCATCATAGGGAAGACCATGGTAGCGAGCATGTTTAAGATCTCTTGTTGGATATGCTGAAGGGCAGGAAAAGGATTGAATCTGCTCTTGCTGAGCATTGCAGTGGATGGTATGCAACAAAAGATATACAAACTCTGAAAGCACATCATCAATTTGGCTTGATTCATCAAACCAGCAGTCTCAGATCAGCACTTAGTTTTGACATTTCAATGTGTTTGAACAGGCTCTAAGAAATAACAAAAGAAATATCAATTGACTTGCTCATTGCTGAGATAAGCATGCACTGAGTGTGTCACTGCATGGCATGTGACACTGATCTTGATGATGAGCAATGTTCAACATTGCTCATCAATGCCATACACTTGACCTTCTCTGCAGGCAATTATTCCAAACTTTTATGTCTTTGACTCCTGTCTTCTTCATCATGCCTTTGATCTCTTGGGCACACAGCACATGCTCTTTACTCACTCACTTGGTACATGTCACATGCTCTTTAAGTTAATTCTCCATCTATATGCCACTTGGTAAATTCTTCATATGCCATGAATATGATGCCATCTTTGTTTTTGCTCACCTTGTCTCATTAGCTCTTGTTGTTGCATCATCCCAGCCACTTTTATTAGGCACCTCTCATATGCCTTGGCCAATATGCCCCATGAAAACAATATGTCATATGCAATATTTTAATACTGTGAGAGTACCAGGGACTTCCAAGCGGGAGTGAAATCCACACCACCCATCACAGAAGTTTGAGGCAGCACTCAGTATTACACTTTGTGTCACTTACATCTCTGGCAGGAAACCTTTTGTTATCACTTTCCATTCCATGATTAAACACAGTCTCGGCCACTACTGCTGGATTGAACAGGTTCTTTAACTGTCTGTTTTTTTGCCCAGTATGCGACAATATTAAAATCTCTTCTAGTGGTCCAGGTAGCCTCCACACTCTTGATGATAATCATTGTCCAATCAAAACTTCAACCATGTCATATCCATGCCAAATTCATCATGTGACCTCATCAAAACTGTCAAAGATAACTCTGCAACTCTGGGGTCACTCCACTATGCTCTGCTTGTTCATTAGTATGTTCAATTTCAAATACTATACTCATTTGCTTCTAGTTACTTTATAACACCCCTATCTTTGTACACTGCCATATCTACTGCCTTCATCACTCTGCCCACATAGACCTCTTTGTTATCTATTTTATATATTCCCTCTTTTGCAGTCAAGTACTGCCTTGTCCATTCCTTTATATTTGTTGCTTGCCAACCATCCTCTTGTTACCATTCCCCTTTTTGATTATCTCTTTATCTTATGTTTCATATGCTCCAGACCTCCACTCTATTCCAACTTTGTACTAGTATATAAAGACTACTGTTTTGTACTAGATACCTCAGTTTGAATATTAACATTACTCTCCCTGTTCTCTTACTTTGCTCTCAAGACTTTTGACTACTAAGTCTCAAGTCTGACCTCTGACCTCTGACCCTCCAACCCAACTCTAACCTTCTGGAATAAATTAAGGACATGACTTGTGGAAGTAGGCACAGCACATAAGCTGAAGCCAAGTCCCTTCAACCAACTCTGCATTAGATCTCAACTCTGCTCAACTCCACTAAGTAATCTGTCTTCCTTTTATTTTGTTAAGTCCCAGGCATAGCCCAGTCCTTTTGGGCATAGCCATAACAGTATATTCAAACTCATACACTTCATGAGTTTTTTCTTTTATAACTTTGATCTTTGAACCACTCTATTTTTTTATTTTTTTATCAATGTCCAATATTCCACTTCCTGTCCAACATACTGAACATTTTCCTCCTGGACCTCTCACAAGAGTCTCACAGACACTTGCTCAGAAAGCTGAAAGCTTTAGGGCAACTGCAAGAATTGAAGAAGTCCCAGAAAATGTTCCACTCCTTTCTGACAATGGAGACTTAGAGTATGCAG
>JABCKL010016767.1:33512-58425 GCA_018851305.1 Calocybe cyanea | reverse complement strand
TGAGCTATCCGAATGATATTTCCAATAGCTGTAGACGATGGTTTATAACTGCCGTACGTGTTTTGCACTTTTCCGAGCCCGTAGATTGATCTTCTAAGCAGGTATGCCTCTGTATTGTGACTGCCGGACCACTCCATTGTATGGAAAATCCATCTCTTTCAACTACTCTGTGCCAACAACTTCGTAGTCTTCGTGATGCTTCGTTTGTGGCTCATCTCGCGAAGAAATCGGGACCTCGTGTATGGGACGTTACTTTTATTCTTCATGACGGAAACGGCGATAGTTTCTTGTGCAACGGCAATCATGATCAGACTTACGTGTAAGTTTGCTGCATATGTTCAGCATGCCCACCAAACCGACTGTCCTCTTCAGCTTCAATAAAATTTTCCCGGAACTCTAGTTGCGTGCTCGCGGAGCGTAACTTTTTCTGGGCCATGTTCGTTCCCGGTGTGAGTCATCATCTCCGATTAACATGGCGTTTTTATTGTTCACACTGACATTCGTCTACTTTTAGACAATTTTTGAGGCCGTCGCCCTCACTGCTGTTTGCTTCAATGCACTAAAAGGACCTAGGTCACCAAAAGATAGCTTCTACAGCAACTTTCGCAATCAGGGTATTGGGAATATCATTGTAAGTCTACGCTTAGTCTTGTTCACGGAATCGTCACTCATTTCAAGACAAAAAGTGTGTCTTCTGTAAGTGCGGAAAACCCGCTTTTGTAGCTAGTGTTGATACGTCTTAGTCCTGAATGCTATTGGACTGATAGGAAGCACATTCATACCAGTGAGTTGTGGCCTGTCACCGAGGAATGGAATAGTCCTAATTTCTCCTGCTAGCTCTATCTACTATTCTTTTACGTATGGTACGCTTTATCTCCGTAAAATTTTGTGTCGCAGCTTATGGCTCTGGTATAGCCTGCTGTGGTGCGTGACGACGATGGCAGTCACGAAGCTCATCATCAAGTTGCGTCGAAACGGTGCCCATCAGATATCCTCTGAAGAAAACGAGAGGGAAAAACAGGAAGCCCAGACGCTCGTGGAAGGATAATCAAACTCGCGAAGGACTGGTCGTCAATACTAACTGACGATTATGGCTGACATTGATACCACTATCGTACCTACCGACATGTTCGAACTGTATACACTCACTGCATAGAGACCTTTACATGAGCATGAATCTATCATGTCGGTGGATTAACTATCTTGAGAAGTAAGTTGCATGTTTGACAGATTTTTCCTCTGGAGTTTATTTGTAATGCGATGCGGTAGTAGTTGCCTTTGGGGCGCGACTATATATGTATATCACTATGATTGGAATGCTGACCGGAGACAGAGAAAAGCAAGTGTGACTGAACGAAGCATGCCAACGACGGGAAGCCGGAGAAGAGTGCAGAAAACGAAAGCGGGTAAAGCGGGTCGTGATATCATAAACTTCATCAAGTGGGTTTGAAGCCAGCAAAATAAGGATGAGCAAGAGCACGTTTCGCTGATAGCGTCGTCAGGCTAGTTGGGATCGACCTGTAACCAACTAGACACTCACCTGAGATGCGCTTAGCCGAATCATAAGTCAAGGTACGCTGAGCCGGTTAGGTAAGCTTGTCAGTGAGTGCCACGGGTGTAACACCCAAGCGATTGAACGGATCTTACCTTGAGCATATCAATCCCCAGCTCATCTAGCGTGGGTACAATGCGCGCCAAGTCCTGACGAGACCACTGGGGAAATGTTGCCTTGTAGTCAGGCAGAGTGCTGACACCTGGCCACACCTGCTCGTTAGGTGTTCCTAGAATTCTAGGAGTTCCCCCCGCAGATGAGCGAAAAGCCTGACGATAAACGGCGATGAGAATTTACCGAAAGATTTTGAAGATCTGATCGATCTCCGAGTCGCCCGGGAACAATGGAGAGCCTTGCATAGCCATTTCCGCGAAGATACAGCCTACAGACCACATATCGATGGCGGTGGAGTAATGACGTGACCCGAGCAGGACTTCAGGGGCACGGTACCACAAGGTCACCACCTTTTGGAGGTGTCAGTCGGCTGATTGTGCGGAAGACAATAGCAAAGAACACACTTCGTGAGTGTAGGTCCGCATCGGAATGCCAAATGCCCGGGCAAGACCAAAATCGGCAAGCTTAAGGTTATCCCTCTTATCGATTAAAAGATTCTGTGGCTTGAGGTCTCGATGTAGAATCCTGTGTGAATGGCAGTAGAGTAAACCGCAGTTCAGCTGGTGGGTGAATTTCTAAAATGGGATATATTAGCCTTCTGGTGAGTTTTTGACCTAGAGGTAGTGGAGAAAGGCGAATCAATCTGTCGAATAACACATCACAGAAAATAGTCGTCGTCCGGGTCGTCCGGGTATGACCATGACAGGCTAGATGCATGCATCATCCTGAAGCCAAGTATGTACAAGGGACTGATGATGCCGAACATACCCCAATGGGTACTGAAGGTATCAGGATGGGCGGAGCACACGAAATGCACGTAAAACGCGTCAAAAACGCGTCAAAACGTGAGAAACGAGCGTTATGCCATGGCCATGATGTCGGGTCAACAAGAGATTCGTACAATGAATTCACCTTGACAATGTCGAGGGTAATAGGCGTGCAATTCTGATTTCCATTCTCCATATAACGCTTGAGGTCGACGTCCAGGAATTCAAATACCAGATATAGCTTCTGATCAGCGTGAACAATGTCGAGAAGCCTACAGGTGGGAAACTTTGTCAACACATTACGTCTTGGATGAGCCAAGGGAGAAGGATGGAAGGCTATTGTTCCGCTGCTCACTTCACGATATTATCATCTTTCAATTCCTTTAGCAGGCTGATTTCGCGGATGGCGGTACTAGGTACGCCCTCATCTTCTGCCTCAAGCCTGATTTTCTTGAGCGCGACGATTTGGTTCGTTCCCACATCTCGAGCTTTGTAAACAACGCCATAGGTGCCTACCAGCCATGAGTGAACGACACGTTCGTGGGGTTGTGGGAACATACTGACCTTCCCCTATGATTCATGGGAGTGCCGATTGGAGGGGAAGCTATTGACTATTAAAGAACCGTAATTACGTACCGATCTTTTCGAGCTTTGCGTAGCTGGTCAAATGAAGGGATAATTGACCATGTTAGCTTTTACTAGGTATGCGCATGCATCGTAGTCGCTAACCGGTCCATAATTTTGTCAGTTCTGGCGAGTTGTGGGAAGGTGAACAAATTTGTGTCGATAGAAATTGAAGATGATTGTGGTCCAAGAAACGGGGTATATCCTGATCTGGTTGCGAAAGGGCATCAGCATGGCGAGACCGGTGCGGTGCTAAGGGACGGATGTAGGCGCTCTGGGGTGGATGAAACGACGCCCAGTATATCGTGCGTTCCCCATTGACGATAGCATAAAGAAAATGACTTGCTCACAGGTATCAGAAAGTCTGGTAAAGTGGGCGAGAGAGCTGGGGAAGTGGCAGTCGAGGAGTGATGAAGATAAAGGGTCTTAAAACCAGTTCGTTTTGGACGATGGCACAGCCACCGCCGCGGCGGTTCCGTTGATTTGATTTGCGGCACGCTGAGTGCAGCCCTTGCTCTGGGATGCACACGTTCTTAATTTTACATCAAAAGGGATTTTGTCCCTCCTTTATGGGCGCTTGTTTCGTAAACAACCTCTCAGAGCCCAGCGAAGGCTCCTCTACAAGGCATGCTTAGAGAATACTTGATTGGGAGGCTTTCTGATGAATGGTTTGAGTCGGTCATATCAGCTACATTGGTTTGCAAATTGGTTGGCAACGATCTCTATTGTCTTTGATTGACGTGACATCGCCTCTCTCTCCAAAAAGACAATCCACACTATGCATAACACGACAAATCATCGAGGCATCAGATGCCTGACACTAACGCGACGTCGTGCATGAACGCGGGGCAGAATAAGTCATATGGAGTTTAATGGGCAGTACTTAGCACCTTTTGGGCCGCTCTTTTATCAAATTATTCGGCTGGCCTGCGACTAAGACCATACATAGAGGATAATCACCTCACCCGGGTCGTGGCCAATTGATTTCCTCATTTCCGTGTCGTCGGGCACGGGTAACGTCTATATACTGCCCTGGCCATGGGTCCTCACCTACATAGGGGTTCAAGCTGATCAGGGCATAATATTCAAATGCAGGCAGCATACAGCAGGAACTCGCCCTGGTGCGCATAGAAACATGATGAGAGGACACTTACTGCGGTCCACAATGTTCAGGTCCATGTCGTCATCCTCTGTATCATCGATTTCAGTGCTCGGGTCCCATCGATCAGCTAGAGCACCTTGAGGATTTTTAGCGCGGTCGACTTCCAGATCTTTCATCAGCCGGTTCATAGATTCCTCTTTTGTGTCTTGTAAAGATGCCGCGCGTTTTGCGCGGGCGCGCTCTAGTTCTGGGAGGTAATCTCTGGAAACAAAAAATCGCCGGTGAGATCTGGTAAGAAACACGAGGTAGGCAGCTCGGCGTGAGATAGACTACTAACTTGTGGTACTCTTCTCTCGACCCTTCGACCGCGGCAAAAAATTCCTTGATACCATCCCCAGTCATGCTTGAAACTCCTACGGCCTATCGGCGATTCCATGTTTCAGGATAAAATTGAGTTGCTGGAGTGAAACGAGGGTAACCAACCTTGAGGTGTTTATAGAACTCATCTAAAACGAGGCTCATACTATTCATGAGGCTGTTCATATACGTCGGTTCACCTTCCGAGTCGGTGGTGCCACTGTGCGATGCTAAAGCCGCCTGAAATGACTCAAAGTCTTCCATCCACTCGAGTGCAAAGTTATGGGGTTGAGCGTCTGTCTTGTTAAAAACCAAAATGAACGGGAGCTTCGTCTTATACAGGATGCTATGGGCCCATATTTGGTAGTGATCTTTGAGTACTATTCAAAAGAGGGGTCCACAAACGGGGCTCACCTACATGCGTAAAGCATGTTAGACATGAAAGTGGCAGGGGCGGTTGTTCGCGGCGTGTCAATTATGTACGCGACGACAGTCGGAATTGTCGATGCGACAGCGTCCGTAATAATTGCACCAGAAGCTGACCAAGTGAAAATTTCAATTTGCCCAGGGGTGTCAAGGATAATGTAGCTGGTGTCACCATTCCAGATAGGGTTTCGGGTAATTCATAAGTATGCCGGATGGCAGACCTAGGGGGATGCACCCACTCAACTGAATCCGCTCTCTTTTCCACTAGATTTATCACCTGGTCTATCTTTGTGGTGAATAGGTTAAGGGCTGTCAATATGCCACCATTAGGCCCCAAGTTATATCTTGGATTTCAAGATAAATCACTACCCGTGCGAGCTGAAGAAAACATATTGCGCACTGCTTCATGACCTCTGTATAATTGACAGTGTCCCTTATGTCTATGTTGGGTTCAAATGGGACATGTGTGACAGCTGGATCGAGGTTAAGAATATATGGTGGCGAAGATGGATTGATTGAGTGTAGATAAGAGTTTATTCTCTGTACAAATGTTGATTTCCCTGCACCAGCCATCCCTATCGTGATAATGGCTATGGGTCGCTTTGGAGGGGGTTCGGATGCCTCCATCGTCGGGACCTGCGCGTGCTATGTTGCTCGCTGAACGACGAAAGAGTTTGAGATCTATTGTTAGGTAAGCAGCTCATTTTGTGGCTCCGCAAAAAGAAATCACCTTTTCCTGGTTTGCATTTTAAATAACATCCATGGCCACTGAACGCTGGTAAATCACTACTTTCCTGCAAATTTTTAGCAGGATGGATTTAAATGCTATAATATAGGAGGGCAAAACTCATGGAGGATGGAAGTCTGTTTCCTAGTCTCAGGCTATCATCCTCTGCCGACCCGAGATTTGGACCGCGCAATACCCCGATCGGCGCAAAATTCGAGAGCAGGTGCGGATTGTTTGCTTAAACTACTAGGAGTAACAGCACCTTGTTGATACAATGCAGGGCCGAGCTCCAGCGGCGCGGGTTGCATACGCGATCGTATGCTGGAATATCGGGAAGTGCCCATCTAGGCGCATTCTCAATCGTTATCTCGGGAGGGTATACCGATGATATAGACAACGGAGATTCTGTGTAAGAGCATGCATTTTAGCACTTGTCCGAGGCTAACAGATACTGCTCTAGTGTATATACTGGCACTGGTGAGCAGCAGTAGTCTACTTGTGTTAACCTTCATTTTCTTACCGACTTGCGTTGATTTTTCACACAGGCGGACAGATGGATCCTTTCCAGGTAAATGATTTAATCTAAAACCTGGGCTAAAGCTCTTCACCCAGCCTCCTTTTCTTCGTTAGGCCCGCGGCGACCAAATCGCAGACCAAAGTTTCGAACACCCTCATAACAAGGCTCTTCAGGTGAACACATACGAGCAGAATCCCTCGGATCCCATAACCAAATGTTTTTGTGACAGAAATCGTGCTCGACACAAATTCCTATACGAGTCTTCCGTGGACATCAGGCTAACTCAAAATGGTCGCCCAAATCAGGGTGGGCAGAATGAATCTACCTTAATAATATTGACTTACTTTTTTGACTTCCAAGGTATCGTTTTGATGGAATGTACACCGTCGAACGCGTAAGTTACGCAGGTTCCTCGCGCATTTTGGGGCGCTAATCAGACTCCCGACAGGCATACGTAGACAAAGGCGAAGACGGATACAACATTTGCAAGTTTCATCTGCAAGTGTGTCAAATTTACCTCTCGATGCTGTTAATATGTTTAACCATTTTACGGTAATCCATAGCGCGTTCCCGGGCAGCGCCCTCTCAATGAATATATTTAAGTGTTGGCTGCAAGGGACACCTATTCATTCTACTGGGTTGTACGATTTAGGCGGAATTTATGCTTTATTTACGATAATGTACATCGTTCAATTACGCTACTCAATGGTTGTTGCAGGTCGAATGACAATGCGCAGGGTGTAACGCAAACTTATAATCGAAATGCTCGATGAAGGCAGCTTCTTCGCGGGCCATATTATCCACTCTCACCCTTCTTGAAAAAACACCGAATGTATCACTTTAAGGGAAAAGGGCTGCCCTATAACGCTGTGCTAAATTTGATTTGGTAGAGTTTCAAAATCTTACCGAAGAGCGAACACATCAAACTCAACATATCAGAGAAAAAGGGGATAACTTGCGCGATAATGAACGCAACGATCCACGATAAAGCAATAATACCCGTCCACGCAGTCCATGCAATCCACGAATTAGAGTGCAGATGATCCGAGCTCTTGAACGCGCGGAAAAAAATGAAGCGAGCAGTCACAGACTAAAATCATTGTCAGCATATATCAAGTTCTCAAACAAGAGAGAACTCACGGAATAGAGCGAACCAAGGAAGAAGATTGTAGGTATGGCAAAGGAGAAGGATATTTTTTTGAATATTGGCTGCAGCGAGCCGAAAGCGGGAGCAGTCATATACTGATTGCCCACAAAGTGGTAAACTAAAGCACCACAAACGGTAAACGTCACCGTCTCTGCAATAGCAACAGCCCATAGTGCTATTCGACATTTTTTTCAAACTCGTGCACAGTAAGCTCTATCTTGAGCGCACCTTTAGGAAATTCTTTAGGATTTTTCATCTCAGCGATGAACTGAAGTGTATAAGAGACGCAATATTACTGGCACAACATGGGGTGGCTTACCGAGGGAATGGTGGCTTGTCCGACAAACGTATAAGTGATGTTGAGGAACGCAGACATGCCTGCAGAATTTGATGAGATGATTTGGGATCCTTTATTAGTGTCAACACACCTGACACGAAATTCGTTCCGGGTAACGGCAATACGGTAACAACTGGTTCGGAGCCGGTAATAAAGCCAGCAGGATGATTTTGAACACCCGCAAAAATAATAGACAATAGCACAGCGATTCCCATTGTCACGGCACTGAACACGCCGATGTAGGACATTTGACTCAAAGTGCGTGGTAGTGTGATAACAAAACAAATGACGGCTGAAATGACAGCAAAGACGATTGTGCACTGTGAAGAGTTTGATAGGGTATTGAAAAGTCGCGCGCCTACAAGAACATGAAGTGCTGAACCAGGCTGGTAAGTGCATACGTTCTATACAAAATCGTAGCATCCGCACCTTGGATGAATGTATTGTTTAGAATGAAAAAAACGCACGTAATTTGGTAGGCAATCCTAGATCCTTTGAATAGCTTTCGACCAACATCGCAGATATCACGCAGCTCTGGATGCTTCAGGCAGTATTTCCACAATACAAGGGATGTATACAGGCACGCAAGCGAGACGCCAATAGTAACGAGAATCCCAGGAACTAGGCCGAGGATCGAGAATGACCTACATAAAAAGACTTCAGCAACTGGCCACTTTAGGGAGTATTGGAAATTACCAGGGGAATGATAGGATGGCAAGGCAAATATACTCCGAAAATAATAAACCCGCAGTCTAATAACGTGTCATTGAAGGACTGCAAGTCTGGGTAGGTGTGCGCACTTTTTGCCACGAACAACTTCTATATTTGATCTCTAAATCGCTTTCTTCTGCGATTTGCCTTTCGAGAATCGTGTCCTCGGGTAGCGAAGAACGAGATCCAGATTTGGAGGCCTTTTCAACATCGAGGTCTTGTTCCTTATTGTGGAAGTTCATGATATGTAGTTCAGCGCGAAGCAAGGGCGAATTTGGGCTCCGTAGAACCCCAATATCTAAAGAATCGTCGTCATATGAAATTTAAGCGCTTGAGCTCCAAGACCATCCGGCTACTATTTTCGAATACTGCGTGATCCTGCCCTGCAAATGACCTTGCAAATGATGTACTCCATTATCTCAATATGGTATCATTTGCCTGGTAGACGACGGGATTTGTGTACGCTTATGCTGGTAGAAGGTTGCGTTGGGTTTGTGCTGACGTATATCGTGCTATTGGGACACTCTTGCATGATTTGAGATGCTTCGGTCAGTGACTAACACCGAGGCGCCTCAATATTTTTAAAAGAACCTTTACCAGCAAACGGCTATAGTCAGTGTCGGAGCGCTACGACGAGAAATTACTCGTGCACGCGTAATGAAGACCTTTTCAGTTAGAGACCGTCAGCACTTTTTGAGACAAGCAACGCAAACTGGTTTACCACATTAGATTCTTTGAGCTTACTATATCACGTAAAAATGTTGCGTATGACCAGCGGCCATGTGGAACAATGAGCTTCGTCGGCTGATGCGCCGGTTGCTTACCACTGTTACCAGCTGCAAACTTGCCACAATGCACAATACTTATAATCTCTGAACGGAATAATTCAACGTCTGTCGTATACATCAATTATCCAAAATATTATAGTAAAGCACGGCGGGCAGTCCCACTGCTAGCGCATGCAGCAGAACGCAGCATAGACAGACCAAGCCACGTATCTGCGAGCAGACGAGTGGCGTCAATTTGATGTTCCAATTGGCCCATGTAGCTTATTGCGAGTCACTGGTAGTGAGAGCCAACTTCTGCTTCAGTTCCTTTACATGGCGGTTACGTCCAGTCTGACACTAGTACATCAACGGGAAGGAAGCTTTATTCGCCCTGTAATATAACAGACACCGTTCATGACCAAGTCTTTGCAAACTGTTGCCTGTCAATCTCCTATCTGCTAGTATTCCGGCATTCTTACCCGAAATGCTTACCAGCCGCAACCTTCAAACAAGGCATCAACTATATGGAGATAGATACTAGAGTAGAACGTAAGACACGATAGGGCCATAGTGGATAAATTATAATTGAAATGCAGGTGCCTTTCTCGACGAAAGCAGCATCATCGCCCGCCAGCAGGACGGTTTTGGGCTCCGGCAAAAACGATAGATAATAGCACGGCAATTCCCATTGTCGCAGCGCTGAACACACCGATGTAGGACATTTGGCTCAATGTACGTGGTAGAGTGATGACGAAACAGATAATGGTTGAAATGACGGCAAAGATCATTGTGCACTGCGAAGAGTTCGACAGGGTATTAAGAAGACGCGCGCCTACAAGAACATGGAGTGGTGTACGAGACTGTTGAACGCATATTATCTCTGCAAGACCATGGGTCGCGCACCTTGGACGAACATATTGTTCAATGTGGAAAAAAGCAAGTAATTTGGTGGGCAATCTTAGAGCCATGAAACAGCTTATCGCAGATATCGCGCAGCTCGGGATACTTAAGGCAGTATTTCCACAAAACAAGTGATGTATTCAGGCACTCAAGCGAGACGCCAATCGTAACGAGGATTCCAGTAACTAGACCGGAGGATCGAGAATGAGCTATGTAAAAGAGTCTCAGCAATCTGGCTGCTGTCGTATTAAGAATTACCATGGGAAAGATAAGATGGCAAGGCAAATGTATTCCGAGAACAATAAACCCGCAGTTTGTTGGCTTGCTATCGAAAAAGATCGCGAGAATAAGTAGGTGCGCGCACTTTTTGCCACGAACTCCTATATTTGATCTCTAGATCATTTTCTTCTGCGATTTGCCTTCTGTAAATAGAGTCCTCGGGTTGCGAAGAATGAGATTCAGACTCAGAAGCTTTTTCAACACCGAGGTCTTGTTCTTGATTGTGGAAAAGGGCTTCGTACTCCAATATTTAAACAGTTGTGATCTATTTTCGCTGCCTCCGTGCGCATATTCGTCGTATGAAATTCAAGCGCTTGAGTAGTAGGACCATCCAGTAGCTATTTTCGAATACTACGCGATCGAGTCCTGCAGATAGCGTGTTCCAATATCCAGTATGGTATCCATTTCTTTCAGACAACAGAATTTGTGCAAGCTCACAATGGTAGAAGAGAGTGGCTAGTTGCATTGTGCATGTGTGTCACTTGTGTTTGAACTTGACGTTACGTCACGCTATTGGGAAAGTCTTAATGCTTTGCTTCGGTGTGTGCCTCAAACCGAAGCACCTTACTAATGTAGTCATCGTAAAGGTGCTTCGATATTGCTTGGGAAGGCACAATGAGGTCCTTTCCGACAAAATTCTGATTTATTGAGACAAGTACTGCAAACTGGTCTCCACACATATTAGGAGCCTTTAGACCGACCTTGAGCTCTTGGACGTAAAACGGTAGCGGATGATCGGGAACCATGTAGGACACATCAGGTGGAACGATAGATGAGCTTCATCGTGAGTCGTGGCGTCGGTTCAAGCTGCACATGGTGTTATTTACTACACACCGAACTCCGCGTATTTATGATTCGTTGTCCTCAATCGACCTGCTAAACCATTGTAGCAGAAAACGGCAGACAAAGCCTTAATGTATGTACAACACTTTCAACAAGTGGCTATACTTCAATGCTCCTGTTGCTGTCTGTGAACTAGTAAATGCTGCCGTTATCTTTTCATGACGGTTACGTCCAATCTGATACCAGTGTATCGACAGGAAGAAAGCTTCATATATGAAGAAAACTGGTCATTACCAGGTCTTCGGGCTATCGTGTTGCCATTCAATCTCCTATTCGCTAGTTTTCCGGTGCACTCACCCGAAATGCTGACCATCTACAACCTTCAGAGAGGGCGTTCCTTTCGCATCGGCTGTGTGGAGGTAGACACTAGGTAAGGCGTGAGATAAATCAATCCAGCGATCATGCCGTGCTTGTCAAGCTCACGTATTGCCCCACCACTTCTGTATAGTGCCTAATCCGATGTCCCCGTTCTTCGGATATTGAAGACAGAAAAATATGAGAACTGCAGAGACTGCAACACCAGCGTCCAGTGCAGCTGAGAGCACATAATTATACTTCGTCCACCAGGAGAAATGACGGCGGCGTATGAGGTGCTGGAAGACAAATCCAACCACCGCCCATGGGACATAGTTGATAGCAGTCGCAGGTGGGATATATGCTGTCCCCGAAAAGATGACTGGGAAGCTAGAGGCGTTGTTAGACACGCGACGACCAACAAGATCTTTCAATTACTTGACATATCGGAGCCAGCTGTTAGGATACCTCAACGTTAGGAAATATGAAATAACCGGGCATATAAATCCAATGAGGAAGAAAAACGTCAGCGCTTCAAGTAGGTTAAGTGCAGAGTCGAGAACAAATATATAAAACAGACCATAGTACACTTGGCCTGATGAAAATTGACGAGCAGGCCCTATGACGCCCCATACAATACTCGCCGTACCAAAGACTTCGGTTTGCGGGCATATAAAACCATCGCGCTGGTCGGAGCTACATATGTCTGGAATGTTAGAGAACATCCAGGACTGTACACCTAACTGTGTAGTTCCAGCAATAGCTGCGGCTATGACTTGAGCAAAGAACATTGAACTGGGAAAGAATGTCTTAATGATATGAAGGACAGCGTGTGATTTAAAAGAGCTACTTACCGCGGAGGAATTTTCATATAGTGACCAAGTTTCATGTCCGATGTAAACTGAAGTGCTATGATAGAGATAATCGCGGTATGTAGAGCTTATAGCAAGCCTTGCATACCTTGAACCATTGATATATGGCCCCAAACTTTGAATAGCATCATAGCGACAGGACGTCCCGGGAGGGCATAGCCAATGATCAGTTCCGTGATTACATTGAGTCCAGATTGTTGATTGGTGATAGCTTGAATCATGCCAATAGGGATGACGTAGACAAAGGCTGTCGCACACTAGAAATCAGCAGGATCGTGGTATGATCGAACGAAGCTCACCGATTACAAGTGCAAGAATGAAGTATTGACTAGTCAGCACACCCATATTAGCTCAGACAATCCTCACAAGAGTAAGGCTTACACTGGCAGCTAGGAAGAGGGTTAGGGTGGACTTCATCGAGAGAACTGGAACACCTCACATGTGTGTTCCAAACTTTGATAGAAATGACGCCAAACGCAAACATGGGAACTGTGGTTTGGTCTCAAAAATCCCGCTACAAGGTCTAGACAGTAACACGCATACAGAAGATACAAAGATACCACCATTCAGGTACCTGTTTGTAACGAGACATCAACCTAGCGTGGATATCGGGTTGCTCATGCATAGAGCGCCGCGCTTGAGTCCATATTTGCTTGCGGAAATACAGGAGAGCGTGTGTGAGAGTCGCCGTGATCGCTGCAAAAAAGAGTCCGTAGGAAATCGCAAATGTCGTAGAGAGGAATAGGGGGCTATAACTTTTGTATGCCTCTTCGTTGAAAGTAGAGTCCGGGTTAACGATCCGAGTAACGTTGTAAGTTTTTCCGGTATTATCGAAAGAGCCCCGAGACGAGATCCTGTAAGCAGTCAGCAAGGAGTATACCAAGGCAGTTTCAACGCTCACGGCATGTACTTGCTCTCCCAAACATTTTTATACTAGAAAACGGATCAAATTGTTCGTCAACAGTGATTTGCATTAGGAGGGATGATTGGCCCACGTAAAGAATCGGGGTGAGAATCCCTTGTGATCCATTCCAGTAAGGTGAGTAATTGTGTATACGAGCTTATGTGTGATTCGACTTACAGAAAAAAAATAAGAAGCCCGAGAAAATATTGGCTTCAGCCCACCATGGAGTGGCCAGAGGCGATATGATGTAAGCGATCTGAGCCCAGTCAAAAGTGATCAAACTCATCCCGAGTCCGTGAACATAGCCAAACATCTGGTTGACTGGTACATTGTCAGGAGCAATCCAACAGACCCATGAAAAGTAACTGAGCGCTTGAAAGATGTAGCCCGGAAATAGGTACCAGGTGGCGGAGCCAATGAAAGCGTATAGAAAGAAACGTTCACGGCTGATACCACCTCGAGTGCCGATGCCGGCATACGTTTGCGCATGGAGAGTGTTGAAAAGAGTACACGTTACGAGCGTAGTCGGCCATACTGGTGGAGGTTGTAAGCTCGATTAAAATCTCGGAGTGCAAAAGCGTCGCACTCATAGACGGCGGGTGCACCAAAAAGCGACGAGCAATACCACCGATAGAAAAGCCAACAAGCTGGGTGGACATGAATATCATCCATTGGTCTAAAGAAAGCCATAATTAGTCCTTTCTGATTGGGTCATAGGTGTTCGGTATGTGACATACAACCGAAGTTATAAATCTGGTTGTAATAAACTCGCTGAACAGCCACTATTTCAGTAGCGTATGCACTTTGATAGCCGACTGTCGCCATGATGGTGATGAGCACCTGGGAAAACATTTTAACATTAAGCACTCTGACTTTTATAAGAGAAGACATACATGTTCTTTGATGGTAAAGGGACCGGGGTTTAGAGAACACCCCAGAATTCTAACATTTGGTACTGCCCTTGCCCAAGCTCTACCAATTGGATATACGAGAAGCTGAGCGACGATCTACGGGAGGTCAGATTTTGTACGGAGAGATTGTGAGATACACTGACACCGGTCACAGTCACAGAAGGGTATCTGAAGAAAAAAAACTGGTTGAGTCCCTAAAGTTGGGGATCGGCGCGAGGATCTGAGACGCGAAGGTGACATCCTACGTACGGGAACCACCATTGCCCAGATAATACCTAGGAACCAGGACCGGATGGTGGAAACGGGGATATCGGGGTCATCTGTATTTGCCACAGCAGATCGCACCTCGGGATAAGGAGAGTCGTCCTCTGATGATGGTTAACATTGGCGCAAAATTGATGACAGCAGCTTACCAAGGATGCCTGTGAGAGCATTATCTTTGTCTATGTTCGGGTCATTGAATTCAGGAAGGGCGGCTTCTAGTTGTACTATATACAGATATTAACAAGTCGCAAAAAAGAAAGATGTGACATATCTGGGTACCTGCGTCGAGACTTTTTTCAGAGTCCAATTGCGAATCATATCTAGAGTCTGACATGACAAAAGGCTAAAGTCAGTGAAAGCTTAACAGGGCGCATTCTTGTACCAACCCATAACTCTTGACGCAGGATGCCGAACGGCATCAAACATCTTTAGCAGAAGTTTAAACAGTGATAAACTCGCAATCTGGCTCCAAAATCGTGGCTCGGAGCCTAGAGGGATCAAGAACGCAATTAAAACCAAAAGCGTACAATCGCAGAAGACACTTACATCAAAGCACCAGTTCTAACTCGTTTCTTTAGCACGAACAAAATTTCCATACAGGTTATGAAGTCTGGGCATGCTTTGAATACGTGAATAGACAAGAGTCATATCCAACTTCTTCTGCTCAGCCATGTTGAAAACGAGCAGAGAGCCGCCAGTTTTATTAAGAGTCAAATACTCCGGGTGCTCGTATGCAGCACACGGTAACTTATGCTCCACGTCAATGCTTGTACCGCGTTCAGCGGGGCATCTCCTCGTGCGTATGACAGTTCCGTGGGACACCTGGTTCTATTTCCGGAGCTGCAAACTTCTGAATTTAGTTATCATTCGGCAAGGAGGAGGATGACCGTTCGATGTTCTGAAAGAGCGGCTCTCATTGCCTGCAACATGTCCTTCAAGCAGGCGCGGGCCATTCTTACTTGAGTATATGGACCAATGAACGCCGTTCTGAAAAGATGAAATCTTAGCTTCTGTAGAAGAGTGACGGTACCACATGGCTCGAAGGAACCTTTATCACGACGTAAACTCCTGAAGTTGGTGGGATATCCTTGTTAAAGTGAAAGCTTTGACCACAATATATTTCATCTTTCGATATTGGCCGCCAGGCGGCCCATCCCATAGTATTATTGACAAATGATCGCATAAGTTGCGGTTGGTTGGGGTGAAACAGTAGGGCGTGTTTGCATATTGAAATTGGAATGTACATCTCATGGTCCGCTTATACTCCAGCTTTGTCGTGCGCAGTCAGATGAACAAGGGTGTCCCCCCTTCACAGACGAGTGGTTGGTGCTTCCCATAACGTAAGAGAATCACCGGACGAAACGGTGTGAGCGAACATGTTCCACGCGTGACATACGAGGTGTACTGAGGTATTTGAATTGGCCGTATAATCATATAGACATCTCTCCTCGACCTTTCAAATCGTCAGACCTGTTAGATTTATGAGTTTGTGGAAAATGACTAGCAGAAATAGAAGTGCATGAGTTTGTATTTGTATGTGCACATGTGGTTTGGTGTGCAAACAAATTCCTTGCAGTTGTCACTGCATCTTGCCGACGTTCGAGCCAACCTACCAGCCTTTTTCGTTTTATGGTATGCAACTTAGCTATTTGACCAAGAGAGGGGAGCTCACATTTGCTCTAGTCAGCCCTTTTCAACTTCCAATCGTTACTCCTGGTTATTCTACTGTGCATTTGTACCTGCACATATGTCCGTGCCGTTGCGCCGCGACTTATCGACAGAAACAAGCAGGGGTATGCTGCACTACACGTGGACTCTGTAAAGGTGTTAATTGACAGTCTTTTCAAGATTCCTTGGACTGTTTTTTATGTCTGCTCGGATAGGTACGATGTCAACTGTTTCAACCGATCCAGTTGTTAAGTTGTGTGTAGGGGAACGCCTTTCGCCATATGTCAGCCTTGCATGTGTTGCAATGGCTATAACCATCATATTGCAATAATATTACAGATTAGCATAACTATACTAGACCCTGGCGTCACAAACCCCACAGCTATTGCACATTGGCTCCCGGCCTTACACTTCGCTCAACGCCGTTCTCCTTCCCCGACCTCGTCATTATTATTGTACAAAGAGGATGCTGATCTCTGTGCTGTCCTCTCTACTATAGACGTCCCGTCGCGGAATCTTGCGCGGAACAAAACATTTGCGTTCGTGAACAGCCCTTCTTTCAAAGATACAACAATAAATTGGGAACCTTTGAACCGAGTGCGGAACAATTGCCCAATATGTTGCGTATGCGAAAGGTCCAGAGCTGCATCTATCTCGTCAAGGATATACATAGGGGCAGGTTTAAACTGAAGGAGTGCCATGATGAGGGAGAGTGCAATGAGTGATCTTGAGAGTCGTCAAGTCAATTTCATGTACGTTTACATGATAGAGCTACTGACCGTTGACCGCCGCTCAATTCCGTCAAACTCTGTTTCCACACACTCCCGAGCCGCACTTTGACCTCTAGGCCATCCATCAGATCCTGTCCTTCCGGCGGCTGCAACTTGGCAAAGTTTCCAGGGAGAAGTTCTCCAAATATAGCGCCAAAATCACTTATCACTAGTTATAAGGATGGAAAAGGTGCATAAAAAATTGGCAGACTTACCCGTCTACCTTTTCCCATGTCTTCTGTAAAGCATCCCGTTTGTACCGGTCTAATTCATCAATGGTTTCTTCAATCTTCTCCTTGTCTTTTAGCACAGTCGCGAGCATCTTTTGAAGTTCGGCTTCTCGCTTTTCAACGCTAATATTGGCTCTCTTAGTGATCATTTCCTCCTGCACGAGTGACACTGACTTATCAATCATATTCATGACCTTGGGATTGACTTTTTTCTTCATTCCTTTTTGCGATTCTTCAAGTTCTCTTGCCTTGTCTTTCATCCTTCCGATATCTTGTCCTCTGAAGTCATACTGTGTACCTGCCTTCCCGAATTGGCTAAAAATGTTGCTGAGCGAAGAGCTTGCCGAAAAGAAGCGTACTAACTGTTTATCCTCTGTGATCCACTCGTATTGCTTCTCAAGATTAGTGACGAAGTTCGCAGCAACGGTCTTCTCTTTGCCCAGCGCTTGTACGGCATGCTCCAAACCTTTTATATCGAGTTCTGCCTGAGTGATTGCTTGATTTTTCTCCTTGATGACGTTAGCGAGCTCCTTCAGCTCGTTGTCGAAGCGCGTCAACGTTGCGCGCTCTTCCTGCAGTTTGCGCTCAGCTTCGGCATGGGCTGCCTACATATTGTGGAGGGGGGTTTTTAGAGACGAATTGAATAAACGCGTGGAGACTCTACCTCGCTAGCGGCTACCTGTTGATTCATTTTCTCCATATCGCGATGCAGTTTTGCTACCATTGCTTTCGTACCTTCTAGCGCTGTCAATGAAGTCGTAATATCCGTTTCCATTTGCTCTACAAAGGGAGTCAATATCGCCCGATTACAAAGGAGGACTACATACCAAGCTCCAGCGCCGCTGTTTGAACCTCCTTTTGCTGTGTTTTGACAACCACAGCGTGCTTTTGGAGAGCTGCTTTCTGCTTCGAAATATTGGCCTAGATTTAGGGTTCAGACGCGGAAAAGTCACAGAGACATGGTCAAGACGCGAATAAACTTACTTTGAGTTCATCGGTCTTGCCTTCCTTGTTGTTCTTGAATTCTGCCATGTCACGTTCCAGCTTCTTACACTCTTCTTGTGCTTCTTTTTGTTTCTCCTTAGCTGTTTGTACTGCAAGTTTCAGATCTGCAATCGTTTGCTTCAATTCCTCCACCTGGGCTCCAATCTATATATAAAAAACGAACGTCAAAGAAAGTTTGCGAGGGATTGGGTGCCATGCTTACTCGTGCAGCATTGCTACCCTCGATCTGTTGTTCCATCAACTTGGCTTCGTGCTCTTTCATCTCCAGCTCCCTTGCAAGGTTCCGCCACTGGTCTCTAACCTTCCTTCCCCGCTCTTCTTCTTTCTCTAATGTCTCAAGCCTAGCCCTCGCTGCCGATAGCTTATTACCAGTCTCTATGACCTCCTGAACCTTGACTAGAATCCCACTACCACTCGGAGCGGAGCCGCCGCTGAGGGTTCCTGACGGATCGTAGACGTCTCCCGCCAAGGTGACTGAGCGGACGCCGACATCTCTGGAAAATGTGACGCGCTTGGCGGATTCAGCATCCTCGCATATGAGGTTGTCGCCGAACACATAAGCGATGGCACTGGCAACGTCCCTTTCGCAGGAAACCAGCGATAGAGCCTGGTGAACCTTGCCTGGAGCTAGCCTTTGGGCCGCATCTAGTTGCTACAAAGTCGTCGTAAATTAGTATTTTGCTTTAATATGTTAGACTGTGGAAGTACGTGCCTTAGTCGATATGCTACGAGCAGAAATCTTGTTCAAGGGTATGAGGGTCACACGCTTCTTCAGCTTGCCGTATTTTAGCAAGTCGCTACCAGTTTTCTCGTCCTCTACGACCACCTGGAACAGCTTGCCACCAGCCACAACCTCTAATGCGGTAGACTTATCGTAATTCTTCTCGTCTAATACTATGAGGGACGCCGCCAAGCCCTTGACCTTCCGTCGGTCGAAGTTAGGCGATGGGTTGACGTAGTCGAAGTTGAGTCTTCCGAGGCTTTGCTTAACCCGTTCGTGTTGCTAAAGATTTACAGTGGAGACGTTAGCAAATAGCCTATGCCCAGCCTCGGGAGAGTTAGAGACGATCCACGTACATCAGCTAGAGCGCGGACTTCGGCTTTGGCATTCCTCAGCTTTTCCTCGCCGCCCTTTTCCATCTCTTCATTCCATCCGGACTTTTGTAGCTTCGCCCGGCATTCCTCCACAGCCACTCGCTTCGCCTCAAGCGACATCTGATTTTCGCGCGCCTCTCTTTCGACATCCTTCCATCGCGTTTCGAGGCCCTTCAGTTCTTTCTCATGCATCGCCAATTTTCTCTTGCACTGCTCCTCCTCGGCCTGGGCTTGGGCAATACGACCCTTGGCTTCAGCAAGTTGACCCATGTATCCTCCGCCAGTATTGTTCTTATTATTTGAGAGCCCCGTGAGGAGGGTTTGCAAAAGCTCTTCAGCGGTGGAGAGCTTTGCTTGAGCCGTCGTGTACTCATCGTTTACGCTACTATACGAAGCCTTCAATCTCTCTAGCTCAGAAGTTTTCTCTTTGAGCGAGCCTTGTAGCTATATCATGGCTTGTTAGTGCTTTCATGGGAAGTATTTTGTCTCTCACCTCTTTTAACTCCCCTTCACGAGCTTTGACATTCGCTTCCTCGTCTTTGATTGTTCCAAGTTGTATCTCTGCCTGCGTTTTGATCTTATGTGCGGCTTTACCGAGTTCCTGAACATCTTCTTCGAGTTTCTTCATCCTCCCGCCCTTTCTCATTTCAGCATCCCGTCGCCTAGTCACATCTTCGACGTCCTTTTCCGCTGCCTTACATTCGTTGACTGCCCTTTCTCTCCTCTTGTCCACGCTCGCGACTTCTGCTTTCTTTTCTTCGATTTCCTGCTCCTTCTTAGATACCTTCTCCCGTGCATCAGTCCATTCCCATGCCCTCAACACCCTCCCTATCTTCTCTAGTTCGGAGCACGATTTCTGGTAGGCAATGAAGGACCTCTTCTCCGTGCGTAGTTTTTCTAGCTTAGGAGTGATTTCTTCCTGGAGAAGCGAAAGAATCTCTTGGACGCGTTTATCCTTCTTGGTCATCGTTTTGATCGCTTTTTCTTTACGTTCCTCAAACATACGCGTACCAGCAGCTTCTTCGACCATTCCGAGGATTTCTTGTGGTCGCATGTTGAGGACCTAGATTGATCTGTAGGTATTTGAAGGATTCGAGCTGCAACATAATCTAACGCACCTTCGTAATTCGGCCTTGCATGATAACAAAATTGGGATTATTGATGTTGAGCTGCACGGACTGGAACAGAGTTTGTACATTGGCCTGCAATGCTTTGTGTCCATTCAAAAGATACTTGGATACATTAGGGAGTGCGATCTATTGGAAGCTGAGGGTTACAAAAACATAAGCATGGCATCCAACGCGTACCTGACGCGTCACAGTGATTTGTCTACAGTCCTCAAATCCAACAGGGCTCTTTGATTTGTCAGAGTTGTCGAATACAATGGTTACGCTCGCTTTGGTTACGCCGGCCTGCCCTCGCTTATATATAAGATCCTGCTGGTTTGCTGCACGCATCTATCGCGTCAAAAAGGGCTACGCGACTGCGATCGTCTTCTTAAGGCCATTTATACCGGGCGAGAAGAAATACTCTCCTCCGACAGTCTTCACAAATACTGGGAACACTATTTCAGTCGCAGGTTGATTCGGATCAATACCTGACATCTTTCGTTCGCTGCCTTGACCAATGATAGCGTCCAATCTGTGGAAGCTAGTAAGGAGTACACGCACAAACCATTAATCTACTTACCCGGGAACTTGTGGTGTTTTCTCCGGAGGGAATGTTGCGTTATTCGCCCAACCTTTGGTAAAGTGTTTGAGTAACAGGCGGATATGAAGAGTTGGCGGCTACCCACTTTCTTGAAGGAACCTGAAGCCAGTTTGGAGGCTGCTCTGGTAGCAAGCAAAGAGGAGACCTCGTCGATGCTTAGTTTTACCAGTAAGTTGCTCCTCTTTGGTAACTTCTGGTCCGAACTGGATGCCACGGCGCATGATCCTGTTCTTCTCGATGGATGTGCCTTTATCCTCAAGATCAGCACGAGGATTTGTCTTCCGAATATGAGCAGCAAAGGGGCATTTGTGTTGAGAATTTGCTTCGCCTTCGAATCTGAAAGTGTTGATCCTAGAACATGACCAGAGTTTACTAATGTGGTCTCATTGGCGCGACAGAACCTCACTTGTTAGAATTCATGGCAAGAGCGACGTCATCTCTCAGAGGGGCAATGTCGATCGGGGCTCCTAAATAACGAGTGAGATGGTCAATAACCTCGGTAAACAAGGTGTGAATTTACCGCTTTTCCACCGGCCTACCATCCTGGCTCCTAGCAACTCACTTCCTTCTTCCTCTGTCAAATCCGAGACATGCAGCGGGTTCTTACGAAGGAACTCGTTAAACTCGGGAACGTTCTGCGTCATTAGTCGGAAAGCTAGGAAGCTTCCATCTTTCGTCCACTCCGGTCGCGAAGAGACAGGATCACCGTCGTGCCCTAGTAGCAACACGCCGGTGTTCACCGGCTTAGGTCCAGGCTTCGGTTCGTCAAACCCAATGACCGACGGGTTTGAGATGCCATCGAGAAACCCAAAGCTATTCAGTAGACGTAAATAAAAATGAGGCTGTATGTATAGCTTATCTACTTACTGTTCATGTCCATCTTGATCACCTGGACGAACATCCCCTCTTATAGAGACTATCTCCTTAATGGAGGGCTTATGATGGCTGTGGTCGCCGTGGGCGTGGGCTAGGCCAAAAATGCTTTTGACTTTCTTCACCTTCTCCTTCATTGTATCCTGGCTGTCCCCCGCAATCAACACGACACCGTGAATATCTTCCAAAAACTCGCGGTCCCAGTCAGGGACAAAGTTGGGACCATCCCCTTTGCCTGTGTCGCCTAAGCTTTTCGAGTCCTGCTTTTGGCCCTGCGAAAAGCTCGGCTCGTTATTGGCCAGATTAGAATCGTCAATTTTCATCTACGTTCGGCAGGTAGGTAAACAAGCTGTGAATTAATACTTAGGGCCCGATGAGCACTTACAGTGGCGAAGCCTTTGTGGGAAAAGGCAATGTTGATGCCGACCATGGGTATCAAGGACTTGTGGCCCTTCCTCTTGTGTTCCTCAATTGCCTTACGGTTCTCCAACACTTGTGCAACTGTCGTCACAAGAGGGATGAAAGTTGACAGGTGGCTTCGAAAAAGTGTGGCGTCTGCGATCGCAAAGAAAATGTAGGTCTGAGTCTTCTTGGGAAGACCACTCCTACAAGGAATAAGTTAGTGGCTGCTGGAAACCGGGTGCATCAAGGCGTACAATATATCGCCCTGAATGTTATGAAGGTCAAGATCGCTTGGCACAGGGATAGGCTGCTGCGACATTATAATTTACTTGTTTAGCTGACAGGGAAGATGACGAGGTAATCACAATAGTTTCAATGAGGAATTGAAGCAGCATTACTGGTGGCTTTATATAGAGCGCTTTACCGGCCAACTCAAGGCTCCGAACTAGTAGGCGTAGCTCGCACAGCAGGCGTCATCGATATTGACTCCATCCAAATCACTCCATGATGGGCCTGCGGTGGGGGAAGACGGGATCCAAGTTAATACATATTAACTTGTTAGAAGAAAGGGAAGCACCATCGTACGTCTACGGGTCCAATTCCATACAGCAAAGAAGGCCATATGGACATATTCGAGCCTGGAATTTTTGATACTGCACTTCCTCCATTTACCCATGGATCTATAGTCTACAAAACGACGTCAAAAGAAGTAATACGCACTTACCAATTTATGCCGTAAGCTTTGTAAAGTGCCGATATGGACTCGCGACGTGAGCTAAAATTTAATCAACAGCTAGCTCGATCTCGAGTACTCGGAGTGCGCCTGAGGCATCAGTGGCATCATTTCCCTGATTGTCCGATGGATGTGATAGAGTGGCAGCAGTGCTGAGCACCTTGCCAATGGTCCGCTTGTCGACGTTGGGGCCAAATTTGAGGGTCAATCTAGTGATTCCGTATAACGGATTGAATAGTGCAGCGGGCCGAAGACCGGAATAGAGAGTAGAGTTGATACTAATAGCAACAGTTTGCAAGGGACGTGACAGCACATCTGTGTTAGAGGACATCAAGGAGCTGATGATAGACGGTGTCGCGACGAGGGTCGTTAAGGCAGGCAGAAGCGAAGGGGAATTGAAGGGTGACCTAGGAGTTGTTGGTCGAGGGGGACTGAAAGGGGTAGTTGGGGATCCCGACGGAGTGAGGCTTGGGGATACGGAATACGGGGTATGTAGAGAGTCTTTGAGGCCGTCTGAGTGCCGGCCGTTTTGGGGCGTGTCAGTAACAGATAGACTTGTGGGTGTGTCGTTTGAATCCATAAGGTTTGGGAATGCGAGATGAGTAATGTTGGTTTGTCCGTTAAGCCATAAAAATAGTTGGTTTGATTCCGAAGATGTCATAGTAGAGCTCAGGAACGTCAGTTTCTTCAGCCCAAATGCACTATGATGCCGTAAGAATGTAGAGTCAAAGGAAGGCAGAACTAGTGAGGTGATGTGATTCATGTTTTGGAAGGCAACTGTGAAAGTGGCGGTCAGGGAAGGAGAAAATGAAGTTAGATGGGTATGACCACGAGTGGTAGGATCCGATTGAGGGGGAAAGAAAACGGGCCATGTATAGCATTCGAACACTTTTATGAGATCTGTCAGCTCTTGACGATAAGCTAGCGAAGTAACTAGCTTTTCCACCTGCTTGAGCTGCAGATTGCGTAGATCTAGCGTTTCATATAATACGATTCTCGCCGCATTGCAAAAATTGTGAGATAGGTGAGCCAGCGTCGTAACGAGATACCGGGGAAGAAAAGAGAGTATGGCGGTTAAAACTTCCACTGGTAGTTCTGGAATTCTTGGCGGGCAATGCTCCAGGCGGATGTCGCTAATTCTTGTGGCATCCGATGTGACAGATTTTACTGTCTGTTTGACTCCCCTTGAACGCGTAAGATTTGGAGAGCTTAGTGTTCTTATCCGCTCGACTCTGTCATAGTTCATATGTTGAAATGGAGATTCTTCGCCAATCATGGTCAGTGGTGATTGGGGAAGTGATCGTTTGGATGAGATTGAGATAGGACGACCCAACCCACTTGGTCGCCGAATTTCCTCGATCGAAAAGTCGGAATCAGTTGGTGATGTTTCATTGCTGATGACTCGCCAGCTGGACCCGATAGGTTGCGTATTCAAAGGAGTCACGGCTGGCTGCCTCTTTTTCCTGCCCGTTAGCAAGGTCGAGACGCGTCTAAACATCCGACTGTGGCTTGAGCTCTTGTCATTCGGGCTTGTGAATGTTGTCTGCATGTTGCGTAAATTTTCGACAGGTGGTGGGAATGGCATAGCGGGTATGGATGTATCAGGAACATGGTGGCGAGAAGGTGCCATTGAACGGCGACGACTGAGAAAGGACATTCTAGGACTCGATGTAGTCGTGGGGGTATGCATTAGGACGAGAAACCGTCGACGACCATAATAATTTAATTGCTCGACAACCGGTTTAGACCGAATTTGGCATGCATAGCAACCCGTTGGATGACCCTTTCCGCGTAAAAAAGACGGGGAAAACACTAAAAGCAGAGCTTCACTTTATTATCGCGATCTGTTTTGAAGAATTCTTACCAGCCCCAGTCCAGAGGATCGTTTCTTTCTTCTCGTAATCAGAAAAGAGGAACAGGAACACGACTAGGAACACGAAGATCCAACTGCCAGTGGCAGTGCAGTCGTTATCAACGCCCCACGGTACACGTGCCAAGACTGCTTGATTCTT